>CAKNXH010064056.1:0-39483 GCA_932178445.1 Andricus quercusramuli | reverse complement strand
TTGCCATTGTACTTCTCCCTGGGTCTTGCTGCCAGGCGTCTTTTTGAGTCTTCTGAGTTTTTCGTCTCCTGCCAACTTACAATTTTGGGGTTCCAATCTTCAAGGCAATTCTCCCAGAGTGTACCAGTAATCATCCAAATTCATTTGAAGGAACATCAAATTTGACGACTAGGTAACGACAACAATCTCTCTCTCTCTTCTAAATCGTTCCAGTATTCAACCCAGCAATTCTTTCTCGAGCATTTATTACCTTTTTCCTCCAGAGCCATTTTTCTCTTCTCAAATCCTTGCAAGTTGATTCCCTATTTGCTCTATTCTTGATCTTTAATAAATGTATAATCTCGCATTTCCCTAGAATTCACTTGTCCCTAAATCCTGTTCCCTTAGCCCAGAGTTCAGTACTCTGTAGATAAAACAGAAATATCACTAACCACTAATGTTTCCCTAAATACCATCTTAGGACGTAACAGTTAATTGTGAAAAATTGTAACCAATTACAAATAATTGAAGTTAATTCCAAATAATTGAAAATAATTGACGATACATTTTTAATTAATTGAGAAAATATAAAAAATCATAAGTAATACGTTGTTTAATAAAAATGTTATTGAATTAAGAGTGATGAAAGTGAATTGGAAAATAATGAAGGATTAATTCGCAAAAATGAAATGGAATTCAAAATAATTAATGTTGAATCTGAAAAAGTTGAAGAGAATAAAAAATAAGTTAAATAATTATTTTTTGTATATTCTACATATATATTCCTTTCAGAAGTTAAATTTAAAGCTTGTACATCAAAATATTTTTTTTATTTAGACAAATAAATTTTATTTAATGTTTCTTGAAATATGAAAAAATGTATTAAAACTAAAATTATTTAAATTCAAAGTATTATAAAATATAATTATTTTATTATTATATTATTTTTATTAATTATTATTATTATTATAATATATAAGTCTATTTCTTGAAGATATGATTTGCTCTCATAGCTGTAGATTCATACATTGTTTATCCTATTTTTGAATAGTATATGTTTCAATATTAGAAATGAAGCTCATCTAAGAAAGAAAGTTAAATTTTTGAATCTTATATGTTTGCATATGAGAAAATAATTTCCTCTTAAAAATAAATGTAAAAAAGTTCAGGAAATATTCAAAATTCTTAATTAGAGGGATTAGAGGATTTTCAGGAAAAACAGGATAACAAAGGTGTATAGGGCACTAACTGTGATCCCTGAAATAATAATAATTATTTATTGTAAATTTGTTTCGCACTTATCATAGTTGTCGAGTCGTAGTTTGGGATATCCAAGAATTCCACTTCTTGAACTTCGACATCTGGCTCTGAATAAACATGTTGTCCGATTCGTGTGACGGTTGTAGTCTTGAATAATTGTAATTCAAAGGGTACGTTTCCTCTGTTGTGCTCGGATCTTGTAGGCACTCGTGCACAGGCGCCATCGATGTGTATAATCTGTCATGAGAAAGAATACAATATTTTATTAACGTGTATATGTAATGTATATATATATATATATATATATATATATATGAGCGTGTGTGTGCGTGTGCGCGCGCGTGCGTGTGTGTGTGCGTGCGTGTGTGTGTGTGATAAAAAATTTAAGAAATCGCTAGAAAATCAAATGAAAACTGGGATCACAGTCAGTTTCCTATTCTCCTGTTTTTCCCCTTATTTTTCTTAAAATCCCCTATAGGCCGCATATTTCATCATTTTTGTCATTTCCCCCCTTTTTCCCTTTATTATTTTTTTAACTTGCAATTAATTTGTCAAATAGAAACCTATAATATATATAAAATGCGCGCTACAATCACTATTTGTGCAGCTATATGAGTAATACGCAACTGAAAATAATACGTAGAATTGCTACGAGATTGAATTTGAAGCTATTGAAATTTAAAGACCCTTACCAAATAATTTTTTAAACTCACAATTTGAGAGAGATGAAATAGCGTTTAAATTTATAATTCTTCAAATACAAAAAGCTTCAAGTTTAAAAAAATGTTAATATTATTTAGTGCTACGTTTTATAAAATTCATTGTCTGTATTCTCCCTAAACATTCAAGTTTCCAAACTTTAAATTCCACATTTTCAATTAACGTAAATGTCTAATCTACATTATCAGTTTCGAATAGTTTTTATAGATGACTTCTTCGAGCATAGAAATGCTGAAAACTACAATCTTTGAATGTCTTCGATTTGCCCACCTTAAAATTTGAAAAATGTACAACTTAAAATTTGTTAAATTGAAAATCAAAATGTAAAATCCATCAAAAAATACTAAAGTTTTAATATTTCAAATGCTTCTTAAAAAAAATTCAAACTCTTCGATTAACTAAAAAGATGTAGAAACTCTTAGATTGAAAACTTTTAATTTGAAAGAATTTGTAATACATGTTTATTTTCGAGAAATCTTTTCTTATTGGTATTGAGGAAGTCTTCGTCGTTTAAAACTCATCATTTTTTTGTTTGTTAAAAATACAATTTTTTTATTTAAAATTAATCTGCTTCGGTTGCGGATTAAACTTTTTTTTGTTGAAAATTAACGTTTTTATTTAAAAATAAATATTTAGGTACCTATTTATATTATTTGTGTATAAATTGAACTACTTATTTTAATATTGTACTATTCTGAGTTAATTTTTTTGTTTGGAAATCATTTTTTTTTTAAATTGAATTGTTTTGTAGATAATTAGTCTTCTTCGCTTCAAAATTACTCAATTTTATAATTATCTAAACCAACTTTTTGGAGCGAGATCCCAAGTTGTTTCTCCTTTCTTTTCTTCGACCGTTGATATAATTTCAAAATTTGAAAGTTTAAAACTTCTCTTTCTTCGGACTTAAGGTCCAATAGATAAAAAACATAAGAAACGATTATAGTTGTTGAAAAATCGTTATTATTTTCTTTCTACGTTTCGGTTCTCACTGCGGGCCTTCATCAGGAAAATTTCCATTTATTTCGTTAGAAATTACGTAGTGTCAAAAAAGATACCTTTTAAAGTAAATTATTTTATGAATTAAAAGGTTCCATAAGGTGAAGAATTAACTCTCATGTCAATATGTATATAGTTGTTATGAAATTATGAGCCTCAGAAAATTATTTTTTGAGTCTTCAAACCAATTAGATTACATTTTTAACAGAAAAAGGTTCCAAATAATGATTAGGACGATTAGTCCAATGTCTGTTTTTTCATCGTCCTAATTATTATTTGGAACCTTTTTCTGTTAAAAATGTAATCTAATTGTTTTGGAGTCTCTCAACAGAATTTTTGGAGGCTCATAATTTCATAACAACTATATACATTTCGACATGAGAAGTTAAATCTTTACCTTATGGAACCTTTTAATTCATAATATAATTGACTTTAAAATGTATCTTTTTTGGCACTAACCAATTTTTAACGACATAAATGGAAATTTTCCTGATGAAGGCCCACAGTGAGAGCCGAAACGTAGAAAGAAAATAATAACGATTTTTGAACAACTATAATGGTTTCTTATTTTTTTTTATTTATTGGACCGTAAGACCGAATAAAGATAAGTTTTGAACTTTCAAATTTTGAAATTCGTAAATTTTCTTTTAAATTAATGTATTTTGTAGAGAACTGTTTCATTGGTAAAACAGTAGTTTTTTTTTAGAAAATTCAATCTTTTATTTGAAAATGTAACTATTTTTTTGAAAATTGAACTACTTTCGTGCTCTATCAGCACGTGTTATCATACGCGTAGACAAAACGTGGTACCGCTGAAGATATAAGGAACTGAAATAATTTTTTCAATACAATCACTTTAAACTGAAATATTGAACCTTTAATTAAAGCCCTGCTACAATTTTGTATAACGTCATGTTCGCACCGTATGCAGTTTTTAGTAAACGTAAAAAATGGCTAATTTTCTCAAAAACCTGGCTTGACGTGGAAAATCTGACACTATATTTTGATTCGAACACCCAAAAAACATGCAAGTATGGTACTGTTGTCCCTCACACATGCATCTTTGTATTTTTACATTCTCATTCATGAGAGTGTATTGTATTCGTCCAAATTTTCGATCTCTGGTTTTTAACGGATCTTTATGTTCCGGTACTCCCAGAGTCCGAAAATCATGAAATTTTGTCGGTGTCTGTCTGTCTGTCTGTATGTCTGTCTGTATGTCTGTATGTCTGTATGGTTACCTGAATGTTGTCGCCACGCTAACTTTCGAAGGATTTGTCCAATCGAGTCAGCCTTTGGTAAACTTTTCAAGGGTCCTAAAACGAAGGTCAAGTTCGTTAACCACATATTTTCAACCAAAATTAAAAATTTTAGAGCATTTTCAAAATTAAAAAAAAAATTTTTTTTCATGTTTCAGAAATTGTTGTGGAAGTTTCTTACAGATGGGTAATAGTTTTGAAAATTATCTCAATAAAATTTTTAATTTCGATGGAAATTAGAAAAGTTATATACTTTTCAAAATTTTGAAAACTTTCAAAAAGTAGAAAAATAAATTTTATGGTAGATTAGAAAATTTTAATCAGAATTTCCACTAGTTTTCACATGGTTTTATTTTTCAAAAGCAATCTTCTGTATAGCCTATAGCTGCTGAGCGCGAAGAACGAGTATCGCAATGAGAATGTAATCGTCGAGGCCGTAGGTACTTTGAGAACCCTCTTCATAGTACCAGTTCGAGGTACAGAAATAAATATAATGTACATTAGATATAATAGTATTAAGCATAACAGGAAAAGCTCACATTTTGGACAAAATCGAGTGCGAAGCACGAGATACGTGATAAGAATGTGTTCGTTAAAGCCGAAGCAGCTTCAACAAAAGAGAATTCACAACAATGAAATTACAGTTGTTCATGCTTTGACCTTTACTTTCAAAAGTTCTGTGCACAAATGTCTGGGAAATATAAAGACCGAGCGCGTAGCGCGAGGTAAATACGTTATCGAGCGCGAAGCGCGAGAACCAACAGTCGCGCGCCCTAGGCGCGCTCAAATTTGCGAGCGAAGCGAGTCGCGCGCGTAGCGCGCAATGAGAATGTGCCCGCGAAGCGGGCATATTTTTTTGTGTAAAACTGAATGAAAAATATTTCACATGGTTTTAAAAATATAATAAATAATTAAAATTTTATGTCATTATTATTTTAATATGCTCGAATAATTCCACTGTATTCGAATGTATGTTCTTTTAATTTTCATCGATTGTTTGCTGAAGACCGTCTTTCTTTAGTAACTCCTCATCCTCGTTTCATAAAGTCATCTCCAATCCAGAACAATTTTGTTTTTAATGTTAGGTAATTTGAATGATATTTTATTTATGTTAAAAAATTGCAATGTGAAAACGTCAAATGAACTTTATGTCATTTGTATAAGGCCATGTGTTATAAATGTCATTTGTAGGTTAAGTATTATGCTTCACAGTTTTATACGTTTTTTTATTACTTATTTACCATAAATTGTTTTATTCAACAAAGTAATACATTATGATAAAATTTTATACAATAAATGAGGTATATTTAGTTGTCGATAAAGAATAAGTACATAGCACTTTTTTATAAAAAGCTATAAGTATTTTTTGCATTTTAATTTAAAACGTTACATAAAAATAATTGCATATATTAGTATTGAGCCTTTATATATTTAATTAATAAAAATATAACAATAATAATGTATAATATATAATATAACAATATATAACAATATAATATATATATATATATAATATAAATATAACAATATAAATAATATATATATATATATATATATATAAATATTTTTTGAAGATTATTTTATTTTCATGACGATTTTAAAGGATTCACTTACCTCTTTATTTGTTCTCTTGTCCTTTTACTCTTGTAGAAATGTAGTAGACTCTATAAGCGACGATTGCAGGCGTGTCAAGGCTCCCTGCTAAAAATGACAGATAGGATCCGATAGAGACGGATACACAACCGGATAAGGCTCCGGATAGCGCATTTCGGAACCTAGTGTGCCCCTATCTGGACCTTACACGATTCGTAATATCGTGCGCCAAAGCATAGCGGCTTTATCCGGATTGTATTCGGTATCACAAAACGAAATTATATTTAACTATGTCAAAAATGGCATTTTATGCGGCCCTATCCGGAATTTGGTCAGAAAACAAATTGGGTGATGGTTTGCATTAAAGACCGAAAACGCTGTCCTATCTGCCGCCATCCGACTCTTAAGTGGACATCCGAACAAGAAAAATAAATGATTTACGTGACGAAGTCTTATCCGGCTCTGTTCGGAATTTGGTCGGAAATTAAGTTGGGTGATGGTTCACATAAAGATCGAAAACGCTGTTCTATCCGACGCTATCTGGCTCTTAAGCGGAAACCCGATCAAGAAAATTAAATTATTCACATTTCGGTATCTTATCCGGCTCTGTCCGGAATTTGGTCGATAGAGTCAGATACAAAACCGGATAAAGGTGCGGATAGCCCACGTCGGATTTTATTCCGTCTCTATCTGGATCTCTTCCGGTTCGTAAAATCTTAAACGGAAAACTGGCGATTCTATCTGGATTTGAATCCAATGACATTTGGAAAATAGCATTTTATCTGGCCCTATCCGGAACTTTGTCGGAACTTAAGTGAGAAGACTTTTCATCAAAGTCCAACAACCTTTTTCTATCTGGATCTGTGCGGCTTTGAAGTGAACGTCGGAAACAGAAAACTGAATTATTTGCCCGACGGAATCTTATGCGGCCCTATCAGAAACTATGTCGGAACTTTCATTAGAATACTGTTTTCGTTTAAGCCTAAAAACGGTTTTCTATCTGGATCTGTTCGGCTTTGAACCGAACTTCGGAAACAGAAAACTGAATTATTTGCCCGCCGGAATCTTATGCGGCCCTATCCGGAACTCAATCGGAACTTACGTTAGTAGACCGTTTTCTTGTAAGTCCGAAAACGGTTTCCTATCAGGCTCTATCCGGCTTTCAAGCGGATATCGGAAACAGAAAATGGAATTATTTGCCCGACGGAATCTTATGTGGCTCTATCTGGAAATATGTCGGAACCTATCCAAAATATATTACTATGTATAGTTAAGATTAGAGTCAAAATACGATGCGTCGTGCAATGTCAAATATACGACGCGCTCAGAGACGCTGTTATTAGCCAATAACGTTGAGTCTAAGAGCCTTCTGCGACTCAGTATGTACCAGAAAGCTACCAGCAATATTAGGGCAAGCGAAGTAGCGCTGCATTACCGCCATCAGTTCGCGAGTTCGCGCCATTCCCGACTACAACTTTTTTATTTTTTTTTGTGGATTACCAAAGAAGATAATAAGCGCCATTAAAATTAAAATAAAACGATGAATATCTTAATTAAGTCAAAAGTTATAGAGATTTTAAAAAAACATTGGGGGTTCATGAAAAACAGAACACAAAATTCAAATATGACAATATGTTTTTTTGTAAGATATAGTTTATACGTTTTTAAAATAGAGGGCTGCAGTACAAAGCTAGATAATCGACATTTTTGGCAAAAATGAGCTTTTTGCATTGAAAATTATTAAAAAATGAAGTACATGTTGTAAAAGGATTTGTTCGAAATCTCATTTTCATTGTAGTAATAAAAAGATTGGTAATTCGTAACCAGATACCTGACTCTCTGTACACATGTCTGCTGTCTTCTTTTTTTCACATGCCTAACCTCTTATCTTTTTTAAATCTTTTTTTGTGACCATATTGCTCTTCTCAAAAGTTTTTTAATACTGTTAAATAATAATATACTTTTTTCAAAGAAAAAACTCTTAAATAAAGCTATTTGCAACGTTGTTCGCACCAAAATACCGTAATCAAATTCCAACATAAAATGTTAAATCTTCATTTTCTACCAAAAGCCACTTTTATAACTTTCACAACAGTTCCAGTGTGATACCGCTATATTAAATGTTTATTTTGCCGGAACAGAATAAGTTTTTTCTATGAAAACTTTCTTATTATTATTCAGCCTCCCCATATTTCGGGAGCAAGTTTTTATTATTTTTAAAAATTGAAAAATTGATTTTTAGTCGCTATCTAAACACGATTTTCAAAACCCATGAAATTTGAACCGCCAAATGGTTGAATGATTTACTCGAAATTGCTTAACTTTTTCTAGACAAAACTCATTTTCTCCCAATTCAGCAACTTAATATCTCGGGCACAAATTTTTATTTTTCGTCTAAACTGAAAATTGCACTTTTTATCGTGATCATCAACCGTGCCTGTTTCAATTTGAGGTTCCTGTCACTTTGAGATTGTAAACTTCCACAGTTTATTTCTCGCAACTGGAATTTTTTTTTAATCATACATTTTTGGCCTCAATTCAGAAAAACTTTCAGCTTTGGAGTAAATTTTTGTTTTTAACTTTAAATGGTTGATTTCGACCTTAGAGAATGTTATTTCGCTCTCCTGAAAAATTTCGATTTTTTTTCTTATCTAATTCTGTATACTGCAACCCTTCAAATATTGTTCCAGAAATAAAATAAAAAAATTATTTAACAGAAAATACCGTGTACTCCACCTATCTATGTTTGCAATTTATTATACTAATTTATTATACTATTATACTATTTATTATATTATATAATGTGCATTCTTATATTTGATAAAAATGTATAAATAATTACTAGCTTTTATACAAATTTTTATAAAAGCTTTATTATTTAACATTTTTCATTTCTAAGGCTTTAAAGTTAGAATATTAATTTCAGGTTCAAGTATTTTTTATCTGGATCAATTTTTTAAACTGAAATTTTTCAATAAATTATTTGTAGTAGCTGCTTTTGTTTTTACTTCCAAATTTTACTAAATAAGATTAGTATAATTATAATCATTAGATTCTTTTCTGCTAGAAAATTGTACTAAAATTTGAATTTTTTTTACTTGTGAAAGTAAAAAATTCTTTAAATTTTGTAGCTTTACAATTTGAACAGAAATCATAAATAAAATTAATATTTAAATTAAAATTTTTATTAATTAAATTTAAATATTATACATAAATTGTGTAAAACGAAAAAATATTCCTCCATTAGCCCTGCCTTTTCAGCGAAAAAGCTTGGCTGAGATTTTGTCGACAAAATCCAAAATCCTTGGCTGAGATTTTGTAGACAAAATCCAAGTAATGAGTTAGAGCGTGCGGTTTAGATTTAGGTTGTTCAGGTAGGGTTCGAATCCCCGCGCGGGTGCGATTTTTCATAGCGTTATGCCTGCGATTATGTTTGTAAGTGACCGTGCGTGCAATTGCGTAATTTAAAAAATAAATTAAGTGCAATTATTATATATAAAACAGTTTTTTTTGCAAATTTATTTATCTGACCAAGTTCCGCATAGAGCCAGACTTAAAAGCAGACACAAATACCGTATAAGTATCCGGACAGAATCAGATGAAAACCGTATAGGGTTTTACTGGTCACCGAAAATATTTCGCATATAAACGGATACAAAACCAAATAGAAAAAATTCTATGCACCGACTAAGTTCCGTATAGAACCGTATTAAAAGTCGAACACAAAAACCGTATAAGTACCCTGGCGGACCGGCCGAACGCAAACATTATGCTACAGCGTAACGGTAAAGTAATGGTAAAGTAATGCTAAAGTAATATGGCATTATAATTAATAAAGGAAACAAAATTAATATGTAAATTGTTGGAATTATAATAAAACGTTAAAATTTACATTAAATGGTCATGCCGTAATTGCAACAAGTTGCTTTCTCAGCGTTAAAAAATAAAAAAACAAAGTGGCTGTCATTCAAGTCGGGTCCCTGCAGACTGGCAATCCACTTAAAGCCACGTTAGCGGGTTGCCAATATGCAGGGGCCCGACTGCAATGACGGTCACTATGTTTTTTATATTTTTTAATGCTGCAAAAGCAACTTGTTGCAATTGCGACATGACCGTTGAACGTAAATTTCAACGTTTTATTATAATTGCAACAGTTTACATATTAATTTTGTTTCCTTTATTAATTATAATGCCATATTACTTTACCATTACTTTAGCATTACTTTACCGTTACGCTGTAGCGTAATGTTTGCGTTCGGCCGGTCCGCCAGGGTATCCAGATAGAATCCGATGAAAACCGTATAGGGCGTCAATGGACACCGAAAATATTTCATATACAACCGGATGAAAAACCAGATAGAAAAATTTTAATTTTTCATTTTGAATAAAATTCCATCAGCAAACGTAAGTTATAAATTTCAGATGTATAAAATTATTATAAACTGTAAATAAAGAAATGAATTAAAAGCAGCCTGCAGGGTCAAACATGGCGAGATGTATGTGGTAGCGGTAACACAAAAATCAAAGGTGGAATGGTTAAAAAATGGAATAGTTACGTGTTTCCTTATATGGTTGATTCTCCACAGACAGGGAACTTTTGGCAAGGGCAACTTTTTTTGGAAAAATGTTTTCAAAATTTTTTTTTTCATAATGGTTAGATTCATTGGCCTTTAAGAAAGGGGCCCTATAAATTATTCACGCTTATTTCTCACTTGAAGGACCTGTAGCATATGAACACGTTTTCAATTTTTGATTTTGCGAATGATTTACTGTGATTGTATGTAAAGTAAAACAATGCTGTAAAATATTCACACATTAAACATAAAATGTCAGGGAAGAATAGTTTTCTTTAAAAAATTCAAAGTTTTTCCAAAATTTTATATTTTTTCAAATTTGAAATTTTTTTCCAGATTAGATTTTCCTTACATTTCTCTTACATTTATTAACCCTCTAATCGCTTTATTTTTTGTGTGCAGTACTTGTAGGTACAAATATTCTAATTCTCGATTTACGTTAATTTTCAATAAAATCATTTGCAAGAGGGGTTCGATTAGCTCCATTTGTCCCTGACAGCGAAAAACAGTTTATGGTATCCGACGTTACGGTAACCGAAAACCATACAAAATTACTTGTTAAGCTTTGAAAACAAAAGTAATTAATAAATCCTCCTGACAAAAACTCCTTTATCATTTGCTACACGGAATTGTCATCTTTTCATTGATATTTATTACGAAATATGAAAGTTCTTATCAGGTACGGTATCCGATACCAATAAAAATACGCTACATTTTCGGATACATTTTTTCACTTCGCAAAAAAAGTTCTTACTTTTTTGTTATGAAGTTTTGACGAATGAGTAGTGTGACGTTTGCTCGAGATATTGTGAGAAGATAAGAGTTTAAAAATAATCAAAAGTTGATGAAAGGTATGGGAGATTCGTTTACCGTAACCATCGAAAACAATTAGGGAGACACGTGTATAATTAAATTTTCTCTTCTAATATATCAAATAAATTAAAATATTTTTTATGACTTTGATAGCTTTTGAGTCAAGCTTTCGAACTATCGATTATAATTTCAAAGATAATTCACTATGTATTAAATACACGTCTCTAAACTTGGCGCCGTGTACGTAGAGACATCCCAAAAAGGCATTTTTCGAGTATTTGGGAGCATTTTGCTAAGACATACGATGATGTGACTTGATTTTTCTTTACGGAGGTCTTGCATCATCCTGAAATGAAGAAGTTAGACAAGTTTCATAAAGAAACACTACTTAGTTTAGTTACCAGAGATCCGAGACAGAAAAGTGCCCTGTATGTGGAGAATCACCCATATGGGATATCTTTCATTATTTCGTAATTTTATTTTGAAAATATTATTTCTTTCATTGTAAACTTTAATGCATTTCATATTAATAATCATTTTTCAATACTCATTTATACCAATTTTATTTCAATATTTCTTTAAACACGAAATTTTCAATTGTTTCTATACTTCTCTGACACCCTAAGTAAATCTTTATAATATTGAAAGAACGCACTCTTGATAATGTTACATACAATTGTCCATGATTACAAATATCCTTTCGTAGATCGATGGCAATTTTATTGAATGTTTGTCCCTGGGCTTTATTAATAGTCATAGCAAATGCTAATTTAACCGGAAATTGTCTCCGTGTAAATGTAAAATGATAATCATTGCAGTAAAGTGTTATGCGGTTTATGAATACAATTGTACCTTTTTTATTTCCGGTTAGAATTTCACACTTAAGAAGATTGTTAGATAATTCCTTCATTAACAACCTCGTACCATTGCATAAACCCTCATTAATACTAAGATTTCTAATAAGCATAACCACGCAGTTAATTCGCAACCTTAATTCATGAGGTGGTATACTGGAAGGAGATAAAGTATTCAAAATTTCCGGTCCAACACATAGATCTCCAATATCACAATTTTCAGTACTATCAATGCTTGTATACAGTCTTTCTTCTTCACAGTCTAACATCTGTACGTCTCTTTGATTTATTTCTTCGACGTCTTTATTTCTTGTAGATGTATGTATGTATGTATACCATTAAGCCATTTCCCTTTCGGGGTAGGCGTGACACTACCCGATTCTGGTAGTGTTTCTAGGTGGATCGTTTCTTGTAGTAAATAACTACAAGTGTGGGCTCACACTAATATATATATATATAACCCCTTAATAAGAAGGTTACATTGCATGCCTGCATGATCTGTGGTGCGAGAAACAGCCAGAGCACTCGCATTTTTCGCGTCAACGTTTGCGAAATCATGCCGAACAATTCCGAAAAAGGGGTTGTGTGAGCCGAGCACCTACTCTACCGCAGCCAGAACAAAGAAAGAGAGGCGCCACTGAGGCGGGCAGGCATTCAATAGAGGAAGAACGATGCTTTAGGACCCAAAGAAACATCGAAATCCAGGTTTTTTTAAGCCCAAAGATCTGGCTGAACTGGATGACGAGCTTTGTGGAGATTTTTCCGAAGAAACCGACCTTTGGACTATCAATTGTGGTGTAAATAATGCAGCGAGAGCTTTGGCGGGTGGAAACCGTAAAACAAAACCAACGGCTGATCATAAGACCAAAAGGCGAATGCATCAACTCACCACAAAGATAGTCTGGCCAAGACAGTACGCGTCCCGCATTAAGTGTGTGATTTACTACATAAATTCTGGCAGGAATTTCACCACCAAGGCCATGAAGAACATTTCCGCTCCTGGACCAGATGTTATCAAGAACTTCTGCTGGAAGAAGTTTCCTTCAACCGGCCAGCATCTGGCCCGCATTTTCCCTTCATATCTAAAGTGGGAAGAGCCTATACTGGAGTGGTTGGTGGACGAGCGCAAAGTACTTCTTTCAAAGATGAGCAACTTAGCTGACCCGAAGAATTACAGGCCAATCACTTGTCTGTTGGAAAGCCTAATGGTTCATCCGCACAACGTGAGGTGCATAGAGAGATTGACGCCACTTTGGAAAACCATATTTACCATCTCATCTGGAAAACAACGTGTGACAACTAACACCGTCACCT
Organism: Andricus quercusramuli; assembly: GCA_932178445.1. NCBI lineage: Eukaryota > Metazoa > Arthropoda > Insecta > Hymenoptera > Cynipidae > Andricus > Andricus quercusramuli. The sequence continues at coordinate 26,121 of CAKNXH010064056.1, read as the reverse complement.
GTCAGACAGGTGTCTTTCAGGGCGGCACCATGAGCCCACTCCTCTTTTACCCCACATTATTGCCACTATCTCTCGCACTTCGCCATTCCATGTGATAGCATCCCCGAAGACCTTGAACTCTTCGACAGATGCGCTATACGACACCTCGTCGCTGATTTCAAATGCAAGGTCAAAATTTAAGAATTTAAAATGGCGGATCCAATATGGCGGGCCAACATGGTGAAAGGAAACCGATTTGACTGAAGAATGCTACACGGGGGTTTTTCGGGTCGCTGATTTTAAATCTAGAGTCAAAATTTCAAAATTGAAAATAACGGATCCAATATGGCGGAGCAAAATTGTAAAACAAACCGATTTGACTAAAATTTGCTACAGGGGGGTTTTTCGGGCCGCTGACTTCAAATCCGGGGTCAAAATTGAAAATGGCGGATCCAATATGGAGAACCAAAATTATAGATCAAAATTTATTCGACTTAAAATAACCTATCGGAGGGGTTTTAGGTGGCTGATTTGAAATCCAAAGTCAAAATTCCAGAATTCAAAAAATAGGTCGAATCTGTTTTTTTGCACAATTTTGGTCCATCATTTTTAATTTTTCAATTTTGAACCCGGATTAGAAATCAGCGACCCCAAAAAAAACCCTTGTATTAGTAAAATCGGTTTCCTTTTACAATTTTGGTCCGCAATATTGGATCCTCCATTTTGAATTTTTTGAATTTTCTCCTCGGATTTGCAATCAGCGACCCAAAAAACCCCCTTGTAGCAAATTTTATTTAAATAGGTTTCCTTTTACAATTTGGTCCACCATATTGGATCCGCCATTTTGAATTTTATAATTTTCACCCCGTATTTGAAATCCGCTACCCGAAAAACCCCCTCGTAGCAAAGTTTAGTCACATCGGTTTCTTTCTACAATTTTGGTCCGTCATATTGGATCCGCCATATTGAACTTTTAAATTTTGACCTTGGATTTGTAATCAGCTACCTGGAAAACCACCTTCTAGCAAATTTTAGTGAAATTGGTTTCGTTTTACAATTTTAGTCTACCATATTAGATCCGCCATTTTGGATTTGGTCTTACTACGATTTACATGTCAGATTCGGATTGGGCATGCAAAAATCTATATAAAAACATGTATAGCACATAAAATGTAGAATCAAAGCGTTTTTGGTATTCAATAAACAATTTTTTTTGCCAAAAATTCCATCTTCGGCACAGATTTTCAGGATTTTGAGATCCAGCACACTATTACACCACTACTGGTGTTTTTATTTGCTGGAGGAAGGGGGAGGCGGAAGAGCACAAAAACACAAGTCTCCAAATGTTGTTGTTATATTGGTTTATTGGGTCGACCAGACTACACCACACTACACCACACATTCGTACCGGTCGACCGCACGTCCGCGTTGGATGCCACACGATGAGAGACTGAACGGAACTGCACGGCCGATGGCTACTGCGTAGCCACATACCCGCCGACACACGTCAGTTTGGGGCGAAGCAGGAAGAGTAACTGGGGGGATTAGGCGCGCAATAGTCGACGAGAGGGATCTCGACGGCCCTCAAGTGGCGCCCTCTATTGCAGACGAGCCGAAAACCAAACAACTGGCTTGACATAAGTGCCGTTAAAGAAGCTTGCACGCGTACCCTTAAGGGCCTACCGGAATCCAGGGACTGGGAGCGAAATGCTGGGTGAACGCTCCAAGCGTTCCTGACGCACTTCTCGCCCGTTCATATTTTCCCAGTCTTAGGAACTGAAAGGTCCGTTCGCGCTACCCGACGTAGGAATAGTCACGTGGAGAGCAGAGAGGGAATGGTCGTGGCGACCCGAAAGCTAGGCAGCTCTCAACGCGTTCGGACCACGTGAACGCGTAGCAAACGGTTAGGCTAGCAGATGTGGACCGACGTCAGAAATCTGGTTCGAGGTCACCACTGCCGACCGCCTACTCTTGCTCCCAGAGAGGTATTCCCCGGCAGGCAGCATCAAACAGCTACACAAGAGCTAATCCGTGATGAGGAGAAGAGTTCCTGCGTCGTGAACGCTCCTTGCACAATAAATATTCCACCAGGTGGCGCTGCGTCACATTCTATACAGTTCAATACATAATATCAACTAATATCATTCTTGGGCTTTATTTGAACTTCAATTTTCAATTGTTATATTACATATGATCTGATACAGTAATAATCATCTATCTTGTTTGAATTATAAACTATTAGTGTTTATATACGAGAACATTTGATGACTGAAGAAATACGGAACAACAAATATTTTATAAATACAAATACTAAATATTGTCCTCCAAATGAAAACTTATAAGCTTCTCTCAGCATTTCAAGATTTTTTTACACATGCTTTTGTTCACTTTCTAATTGTAAACAGATGTATTTAGAAGTACATACAGGCACAATGTTGTAATGGAATTTTTAACTCAATAAGAATTTACAAACTTATATAGTTTTCAACATATTCAAAAATGAGTTCTCTCTCGTATTCCGTAAAGCAGGATAGACTTGAAGCGTACATAATTCACTCTAATTCATTCAAGAAATGTGTGTTTAAAATTGTTTGAATTATCCATTTTGGAATATAAGTTAGGAAGGGTCTACTTAAATGAATTCAAGTTTGCACTTCGGAGAGACCAAGTGATTTGAATTCCAGAAATTAACATTGGATTTATATGTAATGTATTATCCTCAATTTCAGTATAATTAATGTGTTTAAAACAATTAGTTATCTTAAATAAATTGAAAATTTGAATTCAATGTAGATGAAATAAATGTTAGTATGACTTTAATAATTCTACTAAATTCTATTATATTTCTCAGAAAATTATATTTTTTGAAGTGTATTGACAGGAATAGCAGTTGCTTCTTTCTAATACACTCGAACTCCAGAGATACGAGCTCCAGAGATACGAGCACTCCACAGATACGAGCACTCCACGGATACGAGCGTCTAGACTCCAAAGATGCGAGCGAAATTTTCTCCCCTCTACCCCCACCATTTCCGAGAGTGTGGCGCGCGCGAGTGCACGCTGATTTGAATTCAACGTTCGATCACTTCAAATTGCATACGCGCGCGTGCGCGTAGTAGGCCTATGTGCGTTCTCACGCATTACCCCCAAAATCTAAACGTTGCAGGATTGGGAGCCTCTTTGACGCTCGTATCTTTGGAGTTCCTGATTCCCGAACTTCTCGTATCTTTGGAGTTCGAGTGTACTGTTTCTGATATGAGAAAAAGAAGGGAAAATCAGGTATTCTCAGGAATTGCATTTTTCAATCCTATTATATTCAAGGCTTCTTACCGGGATTCTGCCCAAGGAGAAAAAGTTTCAAACAAAAAGTGAATCTTTCAACCAAGTAGTTTTTAAACAAACTTTTTGAATTTGTAATCCAAATAGGCAAATTGTCTCGAAAACAGTCGCATTTTCAACCCGATGATGATAATTTTCGACAAAACCATAAATCACAAAAACATTGTTCTGCGTTCACTAAAATGATGAATGTTGTGACAGAAACATTGATTTTTAACAAGCAACAATCATTACCTACCAAGTAGATCAATTTTTCAGTAGTATATACTCACATTTTCAACCAAACCGTTCAACTTTTTACCAAAATAGATGAATTTTTCACCAAAAATATTTCTTTTGAACAAAGAAATTCACTTTCACACTAACTCTCTAACTCTGAATTAGTAGAAAACTATTAATTAGTAGTAGTTTTCTACTAATTCAAATAGTGCCGATCCGTTTACTATTAATTAGTAAAAATCTACTAATTACATAAGTAAGAATAACTAACCAAATGAATTGGTAACTGTATCTACTAAAGGAATTGGTAATGGTACTACCAAATGAATTGGTAAATGTGTTGCAAGTTACTATTTTAAACGGTAGTTTCAAGTAAATTCAAAAACTGATTTTACAATGAAGAGAATTTAATGGCAGTACAATAATAAACTACTAAAGTCGGATTAGATACGATTAAAAAAATGTTACTTCAATCTGATCTGTAAACATGTTATAGTAATAATAAAAACGAAAATTTTAATAACCTCATAACGTTAACAGGTTTTACAAGACAAAAACAATTGCAAAGTCGTAACTGTTTTTTTATCTCGAGATAAAACTATTTAAACATAAGGCAATAAACGAAAGAATCGCATATAATAATCTTCAAAATATGAAAAATGATTTCCATTTTCTGTAAAAATAGCAACAATGTGTAATATGCTGTCTACCCTAATCCTGAAAAAAATTACTTGACAATTTTAGGTTTCATCGAGATATCTCAAGTTTTTTCCAGGTATAATTTTTTTACAGAACGCAGTCATTCAAATATTTATCATTTTTTAAAACAATTGACTCGGAATATGTTTACAGTTTCACAAGTTTTTTATACATATTTTTTTCAGTTTCGGGGGGTTGAAGTAATATTTTTAATTTAGAAAGCTGTGACAAATTAAATTTCAAAATATTCTGAAATATATTGGCACTAATGAATAATCAAATAATAAAATAATATTAAAAACATAATTAACTGTTTCCTGAATTTGTCTCTACGGTCTATGAATTTAAATAATGAAACAAACAATTTTTTATTGTATCTTCTTCTACTTAAAACTCAGTGCATATTTGGGTGAAATTGATGTGGGTCTTGTATTGAATTAAATTTAAGCCGTTTTAAATTCCAAAGAGTTGAAATTTGAACAAAAAATATTAAATTTCTACCAAGAAGAGATGAATTTTCAACGAAATGCATAAATTCTCAACGAAATAGTTGAATTTGGAACTAAAAAAGATCACTTTCCAACCAAAAATGTAATAATAATTAAATTTGAACTTAAATGATGAATGTTTTACTGCAATAGATAAATTTGTTATCAACAATATAATGTTTCAAAGAAGAATATTAATTTTGAAATATAATGAATAATTTTCTACCAAAAAATACATTTATTTTAAAGAAAAGAAATTAATTTTAAACTAAAAATGACAAAATTTCAACCAAATAGATTAATGTTCAGTTAAAAAAACAATTAGTTTTTCACACACACAAATTTTCCACAAAAAAAAATAAAAAAAAAATATTCAGCCAGAATGATGAATACACAGGTATTTGTATTTTTAACCAAAAAGAATAATTTTAAACTTAAATTGTAAATATTTAACTGGAATACTTTATTTTTTAACCGAAAAGTTGAATTTAAAAAAAAAAAGATTAATTTCCAGACAAAATAATCAATACTAATAGTGAGGACTTTTGAACAACAAACAATTTTCATCCTTATAGTTGAATCTTGAACTAAAAAGTATCAATTTTCAACCAAAAATGGAATAGTTGAATTTTTAATTGGAAAAATTAATTTACAAGCTTAGTGATGAATTTTCAAATAGAATGATGAATCTTCAATTGGAATAGTTGCATTTGAAACCAAAAAGATGATAATTTTTCTACTAAATAGATAAATTTTTAACAAAAAATATGAGTTTCAAACATAAAAATTCTATTCTTTAGTTTCAATTTTTAGTTAAGAAAATTAATATTCAACCAAGCTTATGAATTTTCAACTAAAATAATGAAACATTGACTGGAATAGTTGAATTTTAAAGTGAAAATTGTAATTTTTCAACCTAAAATTTAATAGTGAAATTTTTTAATTTGTTCAACTAAAGAGATAAATTTTTCAGCAATATTTAACTGAAATAATAACATTTTCAATTTGTAAAAAATTCATTTTCTGTCAAAGAAATAACGAATTTTCAACAAAATAGCTCACACTTCAACTACAGAGATAATCTTTCAATTGATATGATGAATCTTCAAAAATATAAATATATTTTTTAACAGAAGGGTTCACTTTCAAATCAGTAATTCAATTTTTATTAAAAAAAAAAATTAATTATAAACGAAAAATGTAGTTGTTGATATTTCAACCAACAAAATTCATTTTTTTCGGAAATAAATAATCTTGTTTATTACTATTAGCCGAAAACAGTACAATCGTGAAATATGCAAGTTTTATGGGCCAACTACACAGGAAAACCAGAATGTAATCTTTACAGCGATTGTAGAGTAATCTTTACCTTGCGACAAACATCAACGTCATATGATAAGATTTACCTGCCACAAGGATAATGGTTAGCAAGTAATCTCTATTGAATCTTGTTTTGCCTCGATGCTAAATAATTGAAAGTTAGAAACTTTGTTTGAAAATGTAATACATTTCGAGTAGTAGGGCTAGGGGGCTACGGCTCCACTTGTCAACAGATGGCGCCACCATCGCTAGTTACCGACACCAACAGATGGCGCCACCGACTAAGGGAGGGTTCTGTTCCGTGCTAAGTTACCGACACCAACAGATGGCGCCACCGACTAAGGGATGGTTCTGTTCCGTGCTAAGTTATAGACACCAACAGATGGCGCCACTGATAAAGGGAGGGTTCATTTCTGTGCTAAGTTACCTGCAGTCAGCCAAGAGTGAGGTTGGTAACGGTGATTTCTGCTAAGTTAACATTCTAAGGTTCTGTTCTGTGCTAAGTGATCAGTGATCAGTAAAACAGTTTCTTACCATCAGTCGGTAAAACAGGGAGGTTGGTAAAATTTTAAATTATCATTTTAACATCGGTCGGTAAGGTAGGTATCTACATTACCATCAGTCGGTAAAACAGGTATGTCGGTAACTTTTTATATTGTCATTTTAACATCGGTCGGTAAGGTAGGTACCTACATTACTATCAGTCAGTGAAAGATGGAGGTCGGCACCATTTTATATTATTATTATTTTACCCTCGGTCGGTAAGGTAGGGAGCCACGTGACCATCAGTCGGTAAAACAGGGAGGTCGGTAACTTTTTATATCATCATTTTATCATTGGTCGGTAAAACAGGGATCGTCGGTAATGCACATCTCTAGCCACAGATGGAACCTCAGTTGCTATATCAGGAGCCTACCTTACCAATCGCGTGTAAATATCTGATGACGTCACTCAAGTGTGTCGCCCCCAGTGTCTCCTGCGTGCGCTGGTATCCGCTCCACGTCCACGTGTGTTCCTATGTTTTTACAAGTGCCATGCGTCTACCTTATATAGAAAAGATGTGGGGTTTCCCCCATATTTCTACAAGTATCGCGTTCAATTTTCTGCGCTGTTTCAAGTAGTCTACATTTTATCAATTTGAATTTCCCGCGCTTCAACTCATACTCTTAAATAGTAACTTAAACTAATTAACAAATAATGAGAACAATGTTTGAACATTAAAATTTCATTAATTTATTTTCACAATTTTTTACAATTTATTTAACATTTTTAAATTCGACATTATTATATTGTCCACCCAAATATTTCAGTTGTAGCTTCTCAGCAGTAGCAGCTTCCTGCATACTTTCCAGGGTTTCAGGTTCTTCTAGAACTTTCACAAGCCTCGCAGGTAGGAAAGTATTGAAAGTACCTTCCAGCTCCACAAAGATCCGGGTTCCATACCTGGTTTGTACCTTCTGGATCTTGTCAGGTCAGGTCGGAGAGCGGCCTCGTTGGTAGGTAGCCTTCCATTCGACCAATGGCATTGATCTTCTGCAGGTCCATTTCTTCTTCAGAGATTTACGTCTTCTCGCAAGCAGCTGAAGAGGGTGAATGAAGAAATCGGTCTGGAGATGCGCTTTTATAGCCAGAAATCCCCACCCTGCTAGTCACCACTCCAATTCTGCGCATGCGTAGTATTTTAATAGGGGATTCCCCTCGTATACGATAAAATCTTACGGTTTTAACTTCCTCTAAGCTGAAGTCAATGCAACAGAGGTGGCAATATTGCGCATGCGCAGATAGATAAAAGTGAAGTTTTAAAAAAAAATATTCAATGATGAGCAAAGTAACTAATTTTTACTTAAAAATCTAATTATAAACTAAATTTTACTTAAAAGATCTAACTTAAAATTAATAGGAAAGGAACATTGTGAGTAAATAGACATTTAATAATCCATTGAAAAATCCATTTATTTGAAGTAATAAAATCTTAACCTAGTTTTTACAAAAAGTTTTCCAAATCATTATAAAAATCTTTTGCTGTATAATTAACATCTACTTCATCTATTCAAACATTGCTCGTCGTACAATTATCGGGTTTATTTAGAACCCAATTTTTTAATATTACAGCATTATTTACAGCACAATTAGTAGTGCGATATGTATGATGTGTACATGAAGGTAGTGATGATTCAAGTGTCATTTTCTTCAACGAAGGACATTTCAAGTCTTCAAGATTTTCAACATTGTTGTTTACATATTTTTCTAACCACCTTTTCTTCTCAAGACCTTTAACGTAGATTGTGCGTGCAGTCATCAATGTTTCTTGAAGTATAGGTATAACTTCTTCATAGGGTACGTCACCGCCAGTCCAGTTGATTCCATGGAAATTGTGTGTTAACCCTGTATTAGTGCTTTTATACCTTCCAGGTAGTGAACTCCAGCTGCAGGGTGGTTCGAAGAGGAAGACCAGGGGGAGAGCATCTTCCTGGAGAGTGAGGATGGCCAGCTCCTTGAAGATAAAGTCGTTGTAAGGCCTTTTGAAGCCTTGAACGTCTACAACGAAGTCCATCTCAACTGAGACTGATTTTTTCAGCCAAATTTAGCTCTTTTATACCCTGATGCAACTTCCACCACTCAATATTACCTCCACCACTCAATATTACCCCACCACTTTAAATTATTTTCTGAACAGCGCCACTGATTGGCTTATATTGAACTATTCGATCATGTATGATTAGACAATAAGCTGCTGTATTGGCGGGAAAATTATTACTCGATTCAAATTCTAACCGTACATCCACTGAACTTTGTTTCAAAAACTCATTTTGTTTAGAGCAGTCAATTATAATGAGTGGTGCATTATCCTTGAATAAACGCTTCTTTAGCAAAGGTTCATACTCTTTTCCATAGTATGAAGTTTGAAGATTAGCATACATCTCATACAATACTGCGAACTGATTCTGATCAAAGTTTAAATTTAAATCACCATAAGGATAATACTGAGAATTTAGAAAAAATTTTACATTCGTAATATTACAGTGGTCAAAAAAGTTGATATTACTTCTTCGTTGATCTTTTCTTCCATGAACCTCATAGTGTGCTATAGATTCATCATAACTCACTGGAGCTTGAACATTCAGTATTTCTTCCATTTTTGTAACAGCGACAAATAAATAATATATGAATTAATGGTCGCTTTTTCTTCTTCTTTTTCCTTCTTGAACAAGTCTGAGACCTAGTTGCTTGAGGAAGCACACGTTCTGAGATGTTAATCTCTTGCGAGCTGATTGAAGACTGACTGATTTCTCGCATGGTGGCTTGCTTATATAACTTGCACCCACTTTACGATTATAAACGATACCCATCACGTTGACTTTAAGTGTAATCGGATAGTTATAGTCTCTCCTCGAAAATTCACCAATTCTCCGTCTTGATCAACTATGCGGAGCTGAATATGATGTATTTTCTTTACGATGATCGGAAGATAAATGACGTGTGATGGCACTTCAACGATCTTATATCCTGGTGGAACGGTTGGGAAGAATTCATGAATCGTGTGAACTTTTTGATCATTAATATATGCTCCAGTTGTAATGTTGCACTCAATCCTGAGAGCATTCACCTTGAGAATAGCTACTGGTAAATCTGATATATGAATCTTATTAGCTTCGAGAACACGTGATGTGAATCCCAGCAGCTTACCAATAGAATCTTTTGGTTTAAAATTATCTTCACGGTTGCTCTTGACTTCACTACGCAAAGTATTGTTGTTGGGTCTAATATTTACTATAGCATTATTATTATTATTTTCCAAATTCTTTTGTACATATTTATTAATCTCATCACCATTTGCTGACTCTGTTACAACAGAAAAGTCTCTATTCATCAGAGATCTCTGTATATGTTTCTCAATATCTTCAATTTCATAACTGCCAGGGGGTATGGTAACCACCTGATTACCAATATAAAACTTATTCTTGCCAACATCAACGTTAGGAATTGAGTTGAATGTGAGTAGCTCAACCAGGCCAAGAGCATAATTTTTATTTCGCGAGAGTTCTATTGGTGGAAAGTATTCTGCCTCAAGCAGAGATGAGTTGCCTGAAATAGTCAGAGTGAACGATTCATCCATGATGGTATCTTTCTCTATACTGATTGCCTGTAAGCAATTACTTACACTTATATAGACTATATTTGCTCTTTACATTAAGCTGTTCGCATAGGAATTTAAGACATAAATGACCACACTCGAATGTATTATAGTCTTGATACCTATCATGATTATATTTTACAAAGCTACCAACACCTAGATAATTGACAAGTTCAGAAGGTGGTTTAAGGTTACCGAAACTGTCAAAGTATAATGTTTCATAACCATTCTTTTTGAACGCTACCCAATGTGTACCTGGACCATCTTTATCGTCGGAGTTAACTATGGCCGACTCCTTCTGCCGAAGTCCTCTAACAGGTAATTCATTTCGCATAAAGACTCCTCGAAAATATGGAATCTTCAGAGTCTTAGCATAATTGAGTAGATCAAAATCAGTTAATGCACGATGTGGTAGCTTCACTGTAAGTTTTTTTTTCTTGAATAAACGTTTTTTAGATGCACGTTTTTTAGCTTTAGGACCACGGCCTTGAGGACATGGTTTGATATGAAGACCTAATCCTTGTCGATAGGGTTTCAATTGTAGCCCTTTTCCAAGAGCTATTTCCTCCATCGTCTTATTATGACGCGCCGTCTCTTGAAGTTGTTGTTTAGCTGCATTGGAATCATTTACAGCTTTTGCAATACCAGCTGCTCCACCAGTAAGAGCTCCAAGTGCGCTGAGTCCTGCGAATATTGGAATCAGTGGTAAAACACCACCAACTTTTGAGGGTATAGGTAGAATACGAGGTGCTCTCACTTGACTTCTACCACCAGCTCTCTTAATAGCTTTTCGAGCAGCCTCCACAGCAGTTTTGATGACAACATGAGCATCATTACTAGGAGTCATGGAATGTTTAGCAGCATCCACAATTTTTCTCAAAGCTATCCGTTAAATAAAAACCTTCTTACTCTTCCTCTTATTCTTCCTTAACCCCATACCGAGTTTTGATTCAACTTTCATGATGTTGGTTATAGCTAGTGCAGCTGCTTTTTCACCAATATTAGAGTTTTGAGAAACAACACGTTGCCACGCTTTGTCAGCTAGTATCCTATCTGCAACGTTTCTCGCTTCAATATTCTCTCGATTCCTCGAATAAGCAATATCGTGCTCCTTACAAGCAGCGTCTAGTGGGTTTATACCTGGATCACCTCGTTCTAAACGTTTAGCTAACTTAGTACCAGGTCCACAGTACTGGTATCCTGGTAAATGTAATTCGAAGGGTAATTTGTTAATAATAGTATTAATTAAACCTTGACCTCGACGTTTCTTGCTGTGGACAAGCATTCCTCACTCTATGAAGGTCAGTTTGCGACTGACTAGAAGTCTGTGTGAGCCCTGTATTTATAGCTTTCTCATGTACCCAGGGGAACGGATAGTGTACTCTCAACGAGCAACTTTATGTTAGTATAGACCTAACAGGCTGGAGCGACGGTCCAACTGATGTTACCTGTATGAAGGTTAACTTTCAACTGACCCGAAAACTATATAAGCGCTGTACTTATCACTTTCTCGTTAGTCAAGGTTAAAATGAGATTCAAGACACAGACTGTCAAACTTCCAGTCGCAAATATAGACTCACTCGTTGAGCCTGGGCAGAAGAAGGTGAAGCGTCTTGGTAATCTACTATCAGACAGCATTCGTGCAGTTTTTTGTGGACTATCAAATTGTGGTAAAACGAATGCACTGCTTTCTTTAATTCTACATCCAAATGGTCTCAGATTTGATAATATTTATCTTTACTCAAAATCTTTGCAACAAGCCAAGTATCAATTCTTGGAAAAAGTAATCGATGATGTAGATGGCGTTGAGTACTTTCCATACAGTGAGAACGAACAAGTCATTTCACCTAGTAAAGCTAAACCAAACTCTATCTTTATCTTTGATGACATCGCTTGTGAGAAGCAGGACAATGTCAGAGCCTTCTTCTGCATGGGTAGACACGTCAATGTTGACTGTTTCTACTTATGTCAGACGTATGCTCGCGTTCCTAAACATCCAGTCCGGGATAACGTTAATTTATTACTTCTTTTTCGGCAAGATGATAAAAATCTTAAACACGTGTATGATGATCATGTAAATTCTGATATGACTTACACGAAGTTCCGAGAATTATGTTCAGCATGTTGGAATACAGATAAATATGGATTTTTAGTTATTGATAAAGATAGTATTTTAAATGAGGGTAGATATAGAAAAGGATTCGACTGTTTTATTATTCTATAAATAGGATTGCTAGATTATAAATAAACTTAGTTTTGTGTGAGACACTGAGGTATAAACATGTTTCATAAAGAACAAGATGTGCTTCGTCAAATATCAAAAGCAAGCGATGCTATTCGACGGAAACACCGCATGCTAAAGTTAGGCAAAGAAGCTACAGAGAATATTCTTAGTGAAACTTTTGAACCTATAGTTACACCATTACAAAAGTTATTAAATACGTCTGATATGTCAAAAGTGAAAAATGAATATATGAAAAATAAGATTGAAAAAGATGAAGATGAAGATGAAACAGAAAATGATAATATTTCCTTCATGACTGCTAACGATGATCAAGCACATGATGCAACTATGGTTCAAGAAAATGATGAACCTACTGAAAATTATGACAAGTTGACAAATAAATTTATTGGTCTATTAAATAAAAATAGAAAACAATATTTGGATATGGTTTACGGTATACGAAAAGCCAATAATGGAACGTCCATAATTGGTGATACACCAATCAGCTTTGATGGACAATATATCAAGATTGGTGAAAAATTGTATCAGAAAAGTACTGGTTTGTTTGAACTGTTATTTAAACAAAAACCTGATGAAACTTATATAAGTCAGGATGATCCAAATAACTATGAAGAATATCCTATTGCTACAAATGCACATAGGAAGAATTATAGTTCTTCAAAGCCCATTCATTCGAATAATACTCTATAGTATAAGAGTATTATAGCGAAACTTTTTCCACACAAGCGATCATCAACAAGTGGAGAATCATTAAAGAAGAATAAAGGATCAAAGAGTTTAATACCTCAGTTTTTAATAGCAAGAAAAGATTCAAGGCCAGACTACATTTATTGGGATGATCCTAACGAGCTAGTTGACCGCCTTCGACTACTAACAGCATCTCAAGCAGCAGGAAATCCAAGTCATAATAATGAAATTATTTCAATCATCGAGGAATTGAGAGAAGCTCAAATCATATATTAAGAGACTGAAGCTCACTAAAGCGTCAGTATTAAAATGAGTATCGACGTGTTCGGACATCCTCTGAATCGAGCTGCGTCCGCAAATCGTGGACCTCCTGGTATTGGTTTTAAATTTACCCCTAACGGTCATTACGATATCGATAAGAAAAGACTCTGTAACGTTCAAGACGCTGAAGAACAGCTTGATGCTGTTAATTTGAGACGTGTACAGCGAATTGTTCAAAGCGAGATACGAACGCTTTATCAGGTTACGTCATCTATGCGTAATGAAATTGATAACAATAATATTATAATGAAAATTCTTGAAGAATCAGTAAATGAGAAATTGAAGCATTTCCAGATTAATACCCAACAGGAGTTATCGTTACGCAAGGCTGAACTCATTGCTCAACTAGACGCTCGACTGAACGCATTAGAAAATGAACGCAAAGAAGGAGATAGTAGTCGCAGAGCTGCATAAACCTGCCAGAAAAAATTATCCACGTCGTTCTTCGATAATGCGTGGTATAGATGAGACATGGCAGGCTGACTTGGTTGAAATGTTACCATATTCTCAAGAGAATAAGAGTTTCAAATACCTGCTTACTGTTATCGATATATTTTCAAAGTATGCCTGGGCAGTTCCTGTGAAAAGCAAGAGTGGACATGATGTTACTGAAGCCATGAAATCCATACTTGTACAGGGGCGAGTCCCGAAATACTTGCACACAGATCAAGGCAAAGAGTTTTACAACTCGGAATTTAAGGCTTTAATGCAAAAGTATAACATTAAACTGTACTCAACTTACAGTAATTTGAAAGCGTCTATTATTGAGCAATTTAATCGTACACTCAAGAATAAGATGTGGCCACAATTCAGCTTGCAAGGTAATTACGAATGGCTAGATATCTTACCTAATCTCATATCCAAGTATAACAATACGAAACATCGAACAATTGGTATGAAACCAAAGATGTAACCACCGACGATGAGGAAGAATTAATGCAACGCTTCCAAAAACGAAGAAAAATTATTTCGAAACGTCAAAAATTCAAAGTGGGTGACAAAGTTCGAATCAGCAAGTATAAGAACATTTTTGAGAAAGGATGTACACCCAACTGGACAACTGAAATATTTACTGTGGATCGGATTATGGCAACTAAACCAGTAACATATAAACTAAAGGACTATAAGGACCAACCTGTTGCTGGGGGCTTTTATCAAGAGGAACTTTCAAAAGTCAAGTATCCAGACATTTACCTTGTGGAGAAAGTCATTAGGAGACGTGGCAATAAAATCTATGTCAAATGGCTTGGGTTCGACAGTTCACACAACAGCTGGATAGATAAAACAGACTTATAATAAAGTTAAACTAACGTTAAGCTAACGTTGAAGTAATGTTAAAGTAACGTTAAGCTAACGTTAAAGTAACGTTAAGCCAACGTAAAAGTAACGTTAAGCTAACGTGAAAGTAACGTTAAGCTAACGTTAAAGTAACGTTAAAGTAACGTTAAAGTAATGTTAAGCTAACGTTGAAATAAAGTTAAGCCAACGTTAAAGTAACATTTAACTAAGCTTTAAAACTAATGTTAACTAGTGTTAAAGTATCATTGAACCAATGTTAATCTAACATTAAAACTAATGTTAACAAACGTATGTATGTAATCAGATGCAAGGTTTTATCAAATAAAAACATTTGAAATTTATATAAAAAATCTCTCATTTATTCATGTTTTTACAATCATGATCAATCCCGACAATGTTTTTCATCGACTTATAAACTATTTACAATATTTCCGTCGATTTATAGGTTGTTTACATCGGTATCATTATCCTTAACTTTATAATGGCCCCAAGTTAGCGTATCGGTGCTTTCTGGTAAAAGATACCGTTTGTCATCAAAGGGGCTTAAGAACACTTTTGACTGTTTGACCGTATGAACTTGATGAAGAAATGATCTAATGATATACTGCGTTCTAGTTTGAATCGCAGCATTTCTCAAACAATCAACATAGTCATCAAAGTTGATAGATTTCTGTACAACACCTGATTTTATACCCTTGGCTTTCTTTACAAAATCTTGGCCATTCACGCGGATGCTGTACATCTTACTCCTCAAGCCAACAAATTCAGTTATGACTTGTCCACTGCACTCATCTTTCATGAGGCCTAGAACTTTTTTGTTGGCTTGAGGCATGCCGTAAACGTTATTTACAGCATAATCGGATTTGTCAAACTTGTTGATATCTTGTTTCATATCCGTGTAAATATCGGGATATTTAAATTCATAAACTAAGCTATCAGTGTCTGTGTATAGCAGTTTACATTTTTTACCGTATTTTTCAAGCATATAACCATAATGGAAGTCATGGATCAAGGTTTTCGAAATGTCCAGCACACTAAGCCCAACATAGGTGGGTTTGTTCATCAAAACCTCAGTCTTCCTAAGTTCCACAGCCACTAGATCTTCATGGAAGATTGCTCGGCTGTGGAAATTAGGTCTAGATATGAGGGCTTCTGCTCCATACCTACCCTCCCACTTTGTCACGAGTGTAACATCTACATGTTTACGCACATTCTCCATTGTCTCACCATACACAGCATTGTTCATGAGTTTGAAAAGGTTTTTCTCAAACTCATTTTTAGCTGCAGCTCTCTTTTCAGTGTTTGGCCGTTTGCTAAAGCTTGTTTCAATTGACGGTAATGGAGAATGTGCTTTCGTTTCGGTAGGAGGGTAGTTAGGAGTTTCTCCTGCTTTGACGCCGGTGGTTTCGAGTGTTCAGGGCAAAAGGGTAAATCACTATGGGTATCATGAAGTTCTTCAGGGTAATCCAAATCTACTTCAAGGAAATAACCAACAGGGGCATCATCGGGAACATTAAAGTTAAAGCTATTGTCAACATTTGATACCCACTCGAAACCACTAAATGGAAGTGCTTGTGCCATTACCCCACCATAGAGGTTGTTGGCGTCAAAATATACTATATAGCTGATCTCCTCATTGTCATTGTAAACTTCCATATAGGGATTATTGGCTTCGGCATAACGGCTGGAGCATTGACTAACTCCCCCCCTTATACCTAACTCAATAAAAAGGACTTTATCAATGTCAGTGAGGAGTTCAAGCTTTACTCTAGTATATTTCAACATGGCATCTCAGGTCAAACTAGAAGTTGTATAATAATGTGCTGGATCAAGGCTATATGCTTTCAGACACTGATCACGGAAGTTTTCAAAGATATCTGCAAGTAGTAACACATCCGTTTTCATGTACAGATACACATAATCGCCAAGATTTTTGCAATTAAATTCTGATCATACCCGTTGCGCATGCTCATAATCTTCATCGGAAATTGTAGAGTCATTTAATGTGCTATAGAATTTTTCTTTAGGCGGTAGTTGTGTTTCTTTGAGCTTTTCCCTAGAGTCAAAATACTCGTAAGGAAAAACTCCTTTCCGCGTTAGCAATTTAATTTTTTCAGCACTTAAATTTGAAAAGACTCTACCTACTATTTTTTATTCGTCGAGGTATGATGCTAATTTATCTAGCGAAGAAGCCATAAAGCGGAATGAATTAATAAAGCGGAATTTGATCTCACTCTCTCTAACATTTTTCGTGAAGCTAATATACCTCTCTTTGTTTAGAGGGAGTAGATCAATTCGACCTTAAAACTCAGTGGCTACTTCGCGAATGATGAAATGAGCATCATACCCACTCAAATTATGGAAGACAACGGGTATGATTCGAGAATCTTTGTAATTTAGATTACAATCTTCATGAGCAGGCCCTCGGTATTTGCCGGTTAAATGTGAATGGTCACGCACTTTCTTTTGACCGGGTGCTATACTCTGTTCACAAATGTGACAGGTAGTAGCTTCCCTAAAGGCAGCCTTCTGCTCAGTAGTCAAGTTCTCCATAGGTATGGGCCACATGAATACTGTTTTAGCATCTTCTGCCAATTGTTGCAATTCGTGTCCAAACCATTAGGCGGGATCAGCTTCATCTTCCGGGCATGCCTTATAGTCAGAAAGTGCGTCATCATAACTACATTTTATGTAGTAGCCTATGCTGAGTATCTGGTGCTTTTGAAAGATCTCAGTGTTATTTATCTTCTCCTGAGATTCTTCAACAGGAAGCAACAGGCACTCGCAATCGGCATACACGACAAACGGTACCTTCTCCTTATTTCTATAGTTTGTGAACTCAATGATATTTTTATCAGGTTTGGGGAATTTGATTCTACAATGATTCATCTTTTTACAGTTATCATTGTGTTCACACAACTTTTCTGCGCTTGAAAAATAATGAAGACATCGATCACAAATATACTTCTTACACTTTTTTTTAGATAGTTGTTTACCAACTAGTGCAGACAGATCTTTAATCCATACATAGTGGAAATTTGAAGTATCGATGCCTTCATCATATATTTCAAAGGCATTATCATCAATGCTCTCATCAATGTAATCTTCTTGTACATGTAGAAGATTAACATGCTGTTCCCTTTTTTGTGATGTAATATATAAGGGAACAACAGTGTAATCAACATTTCTTCGTACAAGACCATATACATTGATAGAGATATCATTTTGACGCTCGAACTTGGGGATATTCCTTAAAGTTACAGGAAAGTCTATACCAGTAAAGTCTAACCTACCTTCATACATATTATAATTAGAAACACGTTCAGGATAAAACTGTCTATCAGCTGGATATAATGCTGAGAGAACAGCCCATTTAAAACACTGATTATCATGCTTATTTTCTACATTTATACATGCTTGCTTTCTCTTGATTGGATAAGGTAGGGGAATAAATGAACTAGCCCGCAAAGGATTATATTTATTTACATTAATTTCCAGGTGCATGATTGAATGTAATGTCCAATCGGAATCAGTTTCCTGGAATTCTTTAACTTTTTGCAGGATTCAATTTGCGGGATTCAATGAATATATATATTCATTGAATCAATCGTCTAACAATGTCGTCGGAAATATGTCATTTGTTTCGGCTAGAAATGTTTTCACATGTGCAGATTGATCATCTTCCGTTACATGTCTATATTTAGCTACTGACACACCGTAAACTTTGACAGGTCCATACTTATTTAGTACACATCGCATTCGTTCTTGAAATAATACAGAGGCATCGTTTAAAAAATGACTTATATCTATATGTACAAGATTCGTTATTAAATTAGTTTGTAGTCGACATTGGAATGCTTTCTCGGAATCGGCCCAGTGAAGTCGGTTGGTGATATCGTCTTCTTCGTCAGCTGCTCCATATAGAGAACCGCCGCTTCTCAAATGTTGTTGGAAAATGGCGCTCAGACTGATGACTCGATTAATTATGTGAAGGCATCTCTGCTTCTCAGATGTCCCGGAAAGCTTCTTCAGGATAGATTTTAAGGTATCTATATTGGCATTGCATTGTCTTACCATGCGGGGAATGTATTCAGTCTTAGAGTCGCCATCTGGTAAATCTGTAAATATAGCTACCGCATCTTCTGTCATGACGACGAGTAACTCACATTCATCCAGGGAGATGGTTCGACTTCGCTTTGTTGGCCTCTGTTGCTGCTGCTTGCTGGTCTTGCGCTTTCCTGGCATTTTTGAAGGTGGTCGCTGCTGCTTCTGCTGCTCTCCGGACACTTTAGAAGCTGGTCTCTGCTGCTGCTGCTGCTTATTACAATCAGCCAGGTCGTCTGGTTGCTGAATGAAAGAATCGCTTCGGAGACGCGCTTTTATAGCCAGAAATCCACACTCTGCGCATGCGCGACATTCAGATAGGGGATTCCCGTCGCATTTTCACCCCACCCCACCTTCACTCTGACCAAGAAGCTGTGAATCGAACTGCGCATGCGTAATCTTTCAACAGTGGGAATCCCCTCACCACCCACCTTTATCTAGAATATTCTGTTGAGATTCATACTGCGCATGCGCGTATATATATATATATATATATATATATATATATATATTATTGGGAGATTCACTTGTCCACCTCCACTCTGACCATGAAGCTGTGGATCAAACTGCGCATGCGTAATATTTTATCTGCGAGGGCCTCCGTACCCCAACTCCATCAAGAAGTTGAGTTCTAGAATATTCTGTTGAGAATAAAACTGCGCATGCGCGTATATATATATATATATATATATATATATAAAAATAATAGGGAATTCACCCACCCCACCTTCACTCTAAGCAAGAAGCTGTGAATCAAACTGCGCATACGCGTACGTAGTATTAGATGATTCACCGCACTATATCCCGCCTTCATTTCCATAAAGATTATTTCGATAAAAATCAAACTGCGCATGCGCACCTCCAACTATAAACTAAGGTTAGCTTGAACAATCTATCTTAAAATTAATAGGAGAGGGAAATCATGAGTAAATAGAGTAAATAATCCATTTAAAAATATTTATTTAACAAACAAAAATCTTAATCTAGTTTTTACAATTCAGTATGAAAATCCCCTCCAAATCTGGAAAAACGAAAAATCCTGAAACAGAAAAAAAAACCTGAAACAGAAAAAACCTGAAACAGAGAAAACATGAAACAGAAAAAAACCTGAAACAGAAAAAAAACCTGAAACAGAAAAAACCTGAAACAGAAAAACCTGAAACAGATAAAACCTGAAACAGAAAAAAACCCTGAAACAGAAAAAACCTGAAACAGAAAAAACCTGAAACAGAAAAAACCTGAAACATAAAAAAAACCTGAAACAGAAAAAACCTGAAACAGAAAAAAACCTGAAACAGAAAAAACCTGAAACAGGAAAAACCTGAAACAGAAAAAACCTGAAACAGAAAAAAACCTGAAACAGAAAAAAACCTGAAACAGAAAGAACCCGAAACAGAAAAAAACCTGAAACAGAAAAAACCTGAAACAGGAAAAACCTGAAACAGAAAAAACATTGAACAAAATAACTGAAATAGAAGAACACAATTGTCTAATTTATATCGATTATATAATGAAATTCATATACAAACATATTTTTTATCTTCTTATTTCTATATAAAATTTAAAATCTTGCTGTTTTTTATTATAAAATGACAGATTTATTTTATTTATTTATTTTTTTTTCTATCGAATATGACGATGATGTATGCAGTAGGGAGGGTGGCGATGACAACGTCGAGGATGACGGTGACTACGTTGATGATCTCTCACTTCAGCTGGTGGTGGTGTTGATGATGATGATGATGATGGTTGTGGTGGTATTGTTGCTGGTGGTGCTGGTGGTGTTGGTGGTGGTGAGTCTAAAATCTGCTGCGAATATGAGGACGATGGTTGTGGCGTCGACCCCTGTGGCGATGGGACTGGCGATGGTGTTGAAGGTCAATCCAACTCTGAGAAGTGTATTGGCGATGATGTGCAGAAATCTATCACCAGCTCCTTTGATGAAGATCACCATGACGAAGGAGATGATGACATTAGTAGCTTCCATCGAGCCATCTGTAATCAATATATTTAATTAGTATTCTATAACAACAAGTAGTAACTAATTATAGATAAAATGATAGAACCCACCTCATTTGAATCATCACCAACGATTCCTCTCATAATATCCTCTACTTCCTAATCGAACAAAAGGTAGGGTGGAGAAGCAGGAGGATCATCCTTTGACTCAGCCATCTTCTTCTACTGCTTCTGCTGCTGCTGCTACTGATGCTACTGCTACATTACTACATTACTACATTAAAGCCCAGGTCAAGCCTCACGATATGGGTATAAAAGTCTCGGCGATCAGAGAAACGAGGAAGGGAGGCGTCTTGGTTGAACTGAGTGCCAAACCTGAAGATAAGACTAAATTCAGCATTGCCCTCCAGGCTGCTGTGGAAGGAAAAGGAACGGTCCGTTCCCTAGTACCCAGAGCCACGGTGGACATCCGGGATTTAGACGCCACAACAGACAAAGAAGAAGTAAGAAGAGCCCTGGAGAATCTACTCGGAATAAACGCGAGCGAAGATATTAAGATAAATTTGTCGCGACCGAACCGTTGGGGCAATATCATGGCATTTGTAGAAATGGACGAGACCTATGCTAGTAAACTAGATGAGGTTAACCACGTGAAGATAGGGTGGGTCAACTGCCGGATTAGGAGAAGGGAGACGCTGGTACGGTGCTTCCGTTGCCACGGATTTGGCCATATGGCGGCGGGCTGTCAAGAAACTGACAGGGCAGGGACGTGCTGGAAATGCGGTGATAGAAATCACCAAACAGCCGACTGCACAACTATCCCAAAATGCTACCTATGTACAGAGAAAGTCCCCGAAAAAAACTCTGACCACGCGACGGGATCTTCGACATGTGCGGCTTTCCTAGACGCCATGAGAAAGAAAAGAACAAGGAGATAATGGCGGTCATCCTTCAAGGCAATCTGAACCGCTGTAAACTAGCCCAACACCTGATGTCTAGGCTAGCAGACACTAGAAAGGCGGACATCATCATCATATGCGAACAATATGGGCCTATGAAAGGAAAAAATTGGTACCAAGACAAGAGCGGTACTGCGGCTATTTGGCTAATAAATAACCATGACTTTCCGGTACAAAAACACGGAAGTGGCGACGGCTTTGTATGGGTCACGATACCTCGGGTGACTATTGTCAGCTGCTATCTCTCACCAAATGAGGGTATGGCGGTTTTCCATAGAAAACTTGAGGAAATCGAAGGACTATGCGTAAACCTCGTAGGAAATATCATTGTAGCTGGTGACTTCAATGCCAAGTCATGCGAATGGGGTATGACCTGGACGGATACCAGGGGACGTGAAGTCACAGATATGGCGGCCAAACTGGACCTAACCATCATGAATACGGGAAACTCACCTACCTTCAGAAGAAGGGGCTACCGTGAGACCATCCTAGATATAACCATGGCCACACCTGGGGCAGCAAGCCAGATGTCCAAATGGAAAGTCCTTGAAGACTACACAGGAAGCGACCACCAACATATATGCTTCCAAATAGGCTGTGCCTCCTCAAGGATTAGCGGAACACAGAAGCTTGAAAACCGAAAACTGGGTTGGAATGTAAAAAAGCTCGACACCGACAAATTATTCAACACAATGGTTAAAAAAGGCAGACATCTTCTTGAAGAGTCAACACTCTCGACCGTCAATAGGACGATCGTAGAAAACTTGACGCAAAGTACGATGAACGTGATCGAACAGAGCTGCAATGCAGCCATGCCAAAAAGATCAGGAAAAAGAAACAAACCAGCTGCATACTGGTGGACTCCGGAAATTGCTGAATTAAGAGTTGTTTGCTTCCAACTAAGGCGAAAAGTCCCTAGGTCACGGAAAAAGGGCAGAGATGTGATTCAGGCCAATAAGGCATATATGGCTGCAAAAAAGTCGCTGAACCGTGCCATAAATGACAGCAAGCGCAACAAATGGTCGGAAGTAAGGAACGCCGTAGACCAAGACACTTGGGGTCTGGATTACCAAATAGTAACTGGGAAGCTGTACGGGCGAGCACCGGTTGCAGCCATGGATCCTGCAACGATGAAACTGATTGTTGAGGAACTTTTTCCGAAACACCCAAGCAGAACCATCAGGAGGGAGGTGCTACCCGAAACATTCCCCCTTCTTACTAAGGAAGAACTGTGGGCAGCAACAGCCAAAATGACTTGCGGCAAAGCGCCGGCCCAGACGGTATCCCGATCGAGGTAGTGAAAGAGATAGTTGGGAGATACCCATTTGTACTTCTCAACATTTTCAACGCTTGCCTCAGGGCGGGGTTTTTTGCAAAAGATGGAAAAAACAGAGGTTTCCGAGAAGGTAGGTCCACAGTGGGAGCGATCCGTGAAGCTCTCCAGGAAACCGAAATAGCATGGCGTGGGAATCACCGGACAAGGAGTGTCTGTGTGATGGTCACATTTGACGTCAAGAATGCCTTCAACTCTGTAAGTTGGATTGACATTCTTGACGTCTTGGAAAGGCGGTTTAAGGTCCCTGGATATCTTCGTCGGGTCATCAGTGACTATCTCGACGATAGATGGTTGACCTTCCAAACAACAGAAGGAGAGCGCAACGCCAAGGTCACTGCAGGAGTAGCTCAGGGCTCAGTTCTTGGACCTGAGCTATGGAATGTAGTTTATGACGAAGTCCTTACGATAAACCTCCCAGAAGGAGTGAGAGTAATCGGTTTTGCCGACGACCTCACGGCAATGATAAGAGCTAGAACGGAGGAACAAGCACGACTGCTTGTGGCCATCGTCTCTAGGAGGGTCGAGAATTGGCTTAACGATCACCATCTACAGCTGGCAAACAGGAAAACAGAGGTAGTGGTTCTCACCAGGCAGAGGCACTTCAGGAAACCCTTCATTGCGGATATCGCGGGTCACGGCATAGAAGCTGGGAATGAGCTGAAGTACCTCGGAATCGACATTGACGAGAAACTTAAATTCGGAACCCAAATCACGAAAGCGGCAAACAAAGCCGAAAAAATGGTTGCCATGTTGACAAGGCTTATGCCGAATGTAGATGGCCCGAGAAGCTCAAAGAGAAAAATTCTAATGAGCGTAGCAAACTCCATCTTACTGTATGGAGCAGAAGTGTGGGCGGATGCTCTAAAAGTAGATTGCCGGCATGAGCGACTGTTGGCGGTACAATACAAAGGTGCCCTCAGAGTGGCTTGCGCATACAGATCGGTGTCAGTTCCAGCTGTGCTGGTCATTGCAGGTTGTATCCCCATTGACCTCCAGGCAGCTGAGAGGAAGGAAATTTATGAGCTAAAATCAAAACGGGTGGATATGACCACCTTAACTATGAAGAGGGCTGAAACCATAAAAAAATGGGAGCAGCAATGGAGACAAGAAACGAGAGGCAGATGGACAGCCAGACTAATAGGCGAAGTACAGCCCTGGATTGATAGGAAGTATGGGGAGGTAAATTACCACCTCACCCAGTTCCTTTCTGGACACGGCCACTTTAATGCCTACCTGTACCGACGGAATAGGAAGCCGCACCCGAATTGTGACTACTGTACAATGGAGGTCGAAGATGTGGAACACACATTCTTTCGATGTGAGAGATGGGCTACCGAAAAGTCTGTATTAGAGACTATGCTTGGAACATCTATAACACCAAGCAACACAGTTCAACTTATGCTTACGTCCCAAAATAACTGGGATATCATAACACAATATATTGAGAATCTTCTATGAGAGAAGAAAAAAGAAGAACAAATGAGGGATAGAGAGACCCTAAGAAGTGACTAAGAAACCCCTCCAAGATGTCGAAGGCCGACGAGCCCGATGCGCAACCAATGCGCTGCTGAGAAAGATGAGGAGTACATCTTGGATGGAGTGAAAGAGAGAAAAAAAAACAGAGTTTCGAACATCGAAACAACAAAGAAAAGAGTTTTCCTCACAGGGTCGAAGGCCGGCGAGCCCGAGAAGAGACGACTGTCCCTTCTACCGAGGACGACGCGTACCCTGGCTGAGGCTAGCAAAAAGAAGACTAGGTTGAAAGAAAAGGTGGGTATGACCTTTACATAGTAATACAAGCAGGAAATATAAGATAGAAGCCAAAGCACGGCTTAATGGCCTCTGGCCTGGGACCCCGAAGCAATGTCTACCGCATTGCTTCGGAGCCCCATGCCAAAAACCTAGGACTCTGAAGTAATGCGATAAGCGGTTCCGGAGTCCTGGGTTGGCGGGAATAGGAGTTAAGGTTTAGTGGGTAGGTGCCGTTTCGGTAAGTCCCACACTCACGTTCGTTCCTTGTGGGCTGCGCGCTCGTGTGTGCATCCCACGTGTATGTATTTTAAATATATATGCGTGGGATGCATATAACGGGCTCGCGGTCCCCAAAGTTCGGATGTGGTTGGTGCATGAGCATTTTTCCGTTTTTACTCCTTCAAAAAAAAAAAAAAAAAACTGATGCTACTGCTACTGATGCTACTGCTACTGCTGCTGCTGCTGCTGCTGCTGCTGCTGCTGCGGCTGCTGATCCTGCTGCTGTCTACCTGAAACAAATGATGCCAGTCGGCTGTGCTGGCACGCTTTATATCCTCCGACCCCCACACACTCATCACTATCCCACGTACACGCGAATCATGTGGAACACACGTGGACGTGGAAAGGATACCAGCGCGCGCAGGACACACTGGGGGCGACACACATTATGTTGGTAAGGTACGGGCAGACTGAGAATCAATCCAATGGCCGATCAATGCATTACCGACAGTTGATACATTCATATCAGTGTTGAAAGAAAGTATTGAGTGATTTCATCAGTTATTCACATCCGATTGGTAAGGTAGGCTTCTGATATAGCAACTGACGCTCCGTCTGTGGCTGGAGATGTGCATTATGGACGATCCCTGTTTTACCGACCTATGGTAAAATGATAATATAAAAAGTTGCCGACCCTCCTGTTTTACCGACTGATGGTAATGGAGGTCCTTACCTTACTGACCGAGGGTAAAATAATAATATAAAATGGTGCCGACCTCCATGTTTTACCGACTGATGGCAATGTAGATAGCTACCTTACCGACCGATTTTAAAATGATAATATAAAAATTTACCGACCTCCATGTTTTACCGACTGATGATAATGTAGATACCTACATTACCTACTGATGATAAAATGATAATATAAAAATTACCGACCTCCCTGTTTTACCGACTGATGGTAAGAAACTGTTTTACCGATCACTGATCACTTAGCACAGAACAGAACCTTAGAATGTTAACTTAGCAGAAATCACCGTTACCAACCTCACTCTTGGCTG
>CAKNXH010064055.1:207634-236526 GCA_932178445.1 Andricus quercusramuli | reverse complement strand
TCCTGTAATATCTATTTCTTAATATCTATAGATTTTAGTTCTAATAATCTGGATCGCTGTCCCATAGTTAATAGTCCAAGATTATATCCGGTAACATATTTTTTATTACCTGGTATAATCCATTTTTCTCAGTGTTCTATAGTCTTCATTTCTTGCCTCAAAATTTAGTTATAATCAAAGCTTTTTTTTGAAAATTCCATTGAATATTCTTTTAAAATTACCTAAAAAAATATGATGTTAGTTTTTCTACAATAATTTTGATACATTTTACATACGAACTAATTATTATTTCATTGTTATTCCCTAATTTTCATGGCTCTAAAGTGCCAAATTTACTTGAAAATTTTGAATTTTTACATTTTTTACAATTTTTTAAATAATACGATCAATGAGTTAATTCATTTAGTTATTTTCGGGCAAAAAATGTAACCAAAAGTAACCTTTTCATAAAACAAGTAACTGTTTTTTTCAAATAAGCGCGCCAACTGTCCGAGTGCCAGTGGTTCGGAAGTGGAGGGAGGTAGACTCCTCCCATGTGCCGTCCTGTCTGAATCCACTCGAGTAATTATCGTTTTTATTCATGTTTTTATCCGGAGGACCGTTGTCGCCGGAAATTCATCCATTATTACTATCGATTGTTGGCTGATTTTAAACCGGATTTCAAGCACAATTATCGTCAGAAATTTAGCTTTTCTTTGGTAAGACTCAATGTAATAAATATATTCAGTCAAGGAAACTGGTTCCACGCACGTGGCCTTCCTTTTTCTGCTGTAGAATTTTGGTTTTGTAGATATTAAATTTATAAAATTTTGAACTTCCTCCGGGAAAATTTTTGATGGCACGTGCGCAGTTCGGCGACTGGACATATCCTTAGAGTCAACATTTTTTCTTGATTATGTTTGTTATTCTTGATTGATTTCGTGATTTTTTTTATCGAATTTTGAATGGAATGATTTTCTAATTTGAAGGGTAGAAATGCAAAAGGAGTCAAGCGCCAAATTTTCGAAATCGGGTTTATTAGCTCAAAAAATCAGATAAATTCTATTACACAAGCCTGCCAAAGGATTTTTCTGGGGCATCATTTTTCAAAATTTATGTTCTTGTGTTCACAGTCCGGGAAGCTTTTCTAACCATAAAGTAAAAAAACATATTTCATTTTTCTCGATACTGGCTAATTATTTTTAATTACTATTGGGTCTGTTCCGTTCAGCACTGAATAAACTACAACCCAATTCCTTATTTTTTGAAAATATGCAAAATTATTATTGCTATCGTCATTATTTTGAAGTTGAAATGTCAGTTTTACACCATTTCGAAGTCATAATTGGATTTTCAAATTTCGCGAAACTGCATGATTTTTTTTAAACAAACTTTTTGGAAATCAATTCGTCCATTCAATAGCTAGAATTCAAATTTTTAGTTTTTTCTTAAACTGCAAATTGACTCCCCAATTAATGTTGAAAGATGTTAAAAGTCGATACGGACCCAAAATCTAACCTCGAAACGTGACCTGTTTCATTCAATTTCTCGAAACCGGATAGCTTTTCGTGAGCAAACTTTTTTTAGTTCGATAGAGCATGAAAGTATCTCGAAAGTACTTTCTTATTTTTTTCTTAAATGTTCCCGCTGAATTTACAACATGTTTTTAGTCTCTGCTGAAAAAAGTGGAAAATGGCGCTTGACTCCTTTTGGATTTCTACCCTTCATTTATTATTGCTAATTTTTTTACTGATGGATGATCGCTATTGATGTTAAATTTTCTTGATTGAATTTGTGATTTTCTATTGATGATCTGATTTTGTGCCTATTGTGTATATCTTGATCAATAACCCCTTTGCATTAACCTTTATTGATTATGACTCTTGAGATGTGACCACACCCAATAATTATGGACCTACCCTAAATTGTGATAACCCCTTTTTGATTTTGATTACGACCACCCCGATAAGGATGACCCGAGAATAAGTTGTGATTACCCCTTCAGATTACCCTTCTCTTTTCTTTAACTGTGACCATCCCTGTTAAATACGACCACTCCCTAGAATTTTGCTTACTCTTTTTGGTTACCCCTTTCTGAATTTAACCTTTTGATGTTAATTGCGAATATCTCCGTTAACCATGGCCAAGTCCTATAATTTGGATATCCCCTTTTTGTAGTAATGTCTGATTACCCCATATCTTGATTACCCTATCGATTTTTCGAGTTGACACTTAACTTATGACTACCCCCTCAGTTGGGACCCATTTTGGTTTCCCCCTCGATTGTTCCTGTTTAGTTTTTGTTGTAGATATGTTCCGATTTTGATTAACCTCTTTTTTTACGAACATGATTATACCCCTATGAAAATGATTAGGATCGTGTGATTCGGTAACTTCCGAAATTATTAGATGTGTACTTGAATGTTATGTCAGGACATTTAGGTAGATGAATTGATATAGAGAAGCGCTTTGGAGTGAACCAACGGAAGGGCCTAATCTCTTAAAGATTAGTTAGGTTAGGATGAAAAATTAGATGTAGGTAATTTTTCACTTTGAAGCTGTAAACTTTTCTGAATACGATTTTGTGACATAGGGTAGAATTGCCATGTTGACCAATTGAATACATAATAACCCTGGCGAAAGTATTGGATAGGAATTCCTTCCGAATCATTCCGGAATCTGTATCCGAGTCAATTCGAACCAATCCGAAAAAAGTTTTACATTTCGTTTGACCCAACCCAGATAACAAAATGTCCGCCTGTGGCTGGTGTATGTGCCGGTACGCGGTCCGATTGACAGGACTGCTGTGGGGCACCTGAGTAGCTGAATGTGTCCGCTATTGCTGGCTATTACGCTCGTCTGACAGTCCGGCATCTAACATGCCGGCCACTTGTCAGCCATATTCAAGCCGTTGTGCACGCACGTCGGTCTCCTGCACATATACCGACCATGCGATGCTTTATAGCAGGCACACGGTCGACGCTCATCGGGCAGGTTATGGTCCAGGCACGTTTGTTATCTGGGAAGTCGTTTAAAAATTAATCCGACTCAATCCGGTTCAATCCGAACTCCAAAAAGAACCAATCCGAACCAAAGTTTCAATCCCGGTAAGAAGAAGAGAATTCAAAAAAATTCAGAATCTGAATTCTCATTAATACGTGAATTTTCCTCCATCGAAAGTTCCACCATCGAGTAGACAAAAAAAGCAAAACCTATTCCTTTTAATCGACTTAGACAAATTTAATGGAAGCGTATTGGGAGGAATTAAAGAGTGGAGGAAAGCAAAAGAAAGAATAGAAAGAAAGAGAATAATGTCACTGTGAAGACGCAAAAGTTAGTCCTTTTAATCCACTCAGAAAAATTTAATGGATGCGTATTGGGAGGAATTAAAAAGTGGAGAAATGTAAAAGAAAGAATAGAAAGGAATAAAATAATGTCACCTGTAAGGCGCAACTGTGAATTGAAATAAATTCATTTTTTAAATGAATAAATATTGTATTACATTTATTAATTACAGGTGAAAAAAAAAGAATTTGGGTAAAGTATGTGAACATTTTTTTTATTAATCTGTTTAACAGAAACATATTTTGACCGATTTCATATGAAATCTGTCTTGGAACACATTAAAATTATATTAAAATTATTTTGTAATGTACGTGCATGGATTACACAACCACAAAAAAAAGTATACGGAGCCAAAAAACGATCCAGCACAGTCGAAATCAAATTTTTGAAATTTCCTGCCTACCTTCTTTTTGGTTTGAAGTTGGATTTTTGGTTTAGGTTAAATTTTTGCAACTTGATTGCTAAACATCTGAAACCGTTGTTAGGGTTTAGGGAAGGAGAGGAGATGTTTAGTAGCCAACTTGCAATTAGAAGGAATTAAAATAATCGAAAATAAAGCATGTAAGTATGAAATTAAAAATAACCATGACAAAAAAAATTGAAATTGTCAAACTCAAGTTGCACACGGAGGAATAGAAATCATGTAAGTGCACGCATTTTGTGGACGGATTAGAGAGAATCAAATTAATCCAAAATACAGCATGTAAGTATGGAATTAAAAATAACCATGAGAGGTGTGTCTACTTCTCGCATTAAGAGGAATTAAAAAAATGGAAAATATGTTCGCCTGTATGGAACACAACACAAGTGGCGTTCGTTAAGGAAATAGAAAAGAATTGGTTTCGGAGATAAACCTATTCTTTCGTTGAGCACTTCTTCCGATGGAAAATTAGCACACTCAAAAAAATTAAATAATGCTCACTCTTTCGTTTAAATATGAAAGTATTAATTTTTTTGAATTCTTCTCTTCTTACCGGGATCCGAATGAATCCGAGTTCGGATTGAATCGGATTCTGTCGGATTGAAAATCGTTTTAGGTCAATCCCAGTTCGGATTCATTCGGATTGGAATTTTGGTTTGGATTCATTCGGATTGAAAGTTCGGATTGAACCGGATTGAGTCGGATTAATTTTTGACCGACTTGGATCGAACGAAATGTAAAAAAAATTCGGATCGGTTCGAATTAACTCGGATTAGTTCGGATACAGATTCCAGAATGATTCGGATTGGTTCGGAAGGAATTCCTATCCGATACTTTCGCCAGGGAATATATGCTACCAGGAATATCCATGTTTATCGAAATCTAATAAACTAATTGTCATTTATTATATTGAATATTGTCTGTTTTCCTTTTTTGGATTTAGGGATTTCTTTTCTTTTACGATCGATCACCCCCTCTACCATTATCCAGATTTTCGGGGCTGGGCTACAAGAAGCCTGGCGCCGGACATACTGAAGTAAGAGTTTTTTTTAAATATTAAGATCCAGTAGGCGCAGTACCGAAGGTAGGTGTTAGATATTATTTTATTAAATAAAAGTAACATTCTCACAATGGCGCTCAACGCGAGGCAGGCGTACAGTTTTGATAAAAAATCCCTTTAGAAAATTTCTTGTTGAAACTCAATTTGTTGACAAAATTTTAAGTATTATGAATCTGAAAATTAGTATGACTTCCTGGTGTCTGAATATTGACTAGAATTGTTAGCAGGATTTAGAGTAGGAGTCTAGAAAGTTGAAAAATATTTAGTTTGAAAATATTTCCCCGCAATCCCAAATCAACTTTATCTCAGAATCAAATTAAATAATTCCCTAAGGCCTTTTTGAAGAACCCCTAGTGTTGGCGCGCGTTGAAACCCTAGTGTTTCTCGGAATGTAACAAACCGAAAGTAATATTTTGCTATTGGGATCCGCTGCGCTGCAATACGCCATCTATTTTTTCAAAGCGGCCAAAGTGTGAACTCACGAAACCAGGTCCACTGTTAAAAATAATATTAAAATTAATATATCAATCATATGAAATCGTCATTAAGAGCCTGTATATTAAATTTCATATAGATTCATGTTAATCACAAGAAAAATCAGATAATTCTATTTTACACAAATTCCAGATAAGTTCAACATGAATTTTCGACTCTAAATAGTAAAGCATGATACCTTCTTCCAGTTAATCAAAAATATGACTGGATTTTAAGTCGAAAAGATCAATTAAGCAAACAAATAACAGACCTAACCTACAATCATCTGTACTAGCATTAAATTTCTACTATTTAGACTGGATTTTGGAAAAGTTCCACCCGTACGTCGCACTTTCATTATAAATAACAATTCATTCGACGAATTCTAGATTATTAATTTAATTGCGAATATTTGACAAGATTTGAAGAAATGAAAGCACTTTGAGTTTTCATGCACACTGCTATACCGACCTGTATATTAAATTTAATACACATGTATATTAAATTCACTACACCAATGTATGTTACATTTCAGTAGCGGTAGTGCATATTTGCTTCACACACATGTATATTAAATCTCATACAGATTTTTCTAACAGTGTAGAATTTTTAGGATGCATTTTAATTTGTGCTTGAAAACAATTTTGTTATTTTTTTGCATAGTTTAGAACGAATAGTGTTTGGAATCAAAGAAGATTGATCGGAAATTAAGTGTTGCATGTGGTATTTTCATGGCTGCGACTATTTCGCCATACATGTATGTCGAAATAGCCGACGGTAGCTTATTTCGACATACAATTATGGCCAAGTAAGGACGGTACCTTCCCAGATAACAATACGTGCCGGCACGCGATCGGCCCGACGGGCTGGAGACCAGCGTGCCTGCTAAATGCACGCGACAGGCCGGCAGAGTCGGAATGCGACCGAAAGGCGGACAACGGCAGGCAACGGTCCGGCACATTAGATGCCCGTCGGGCTTGCAAGCAGCGAGGAGCGACGGGCCTGTGATTTACACGACCGCTGCAGGCTGATAGTGCGAGTAGTTTGGGATTAAGAACGCACATGCGCGTTTTGGATCAGCTGTTCTTATCGTGTTTCATCTCGTTTGGCGTTCACACCCGTGAATTTTCGCTCGGATGTGTGCGATTTGCAAACAATAATTGTTATTCGTTCCAGATAAAATAGAAGAATAAGTAATCCACTTGTAAATGAAGTAATCCACTTGTATAACGGAGTTATACCTTTCATCGTTTGCGGTGTTTGGTATTGTTTTGGCTGTGTGTGGAACAAAAAATTTGTCAGCAATTTTTTGCTGTCGGTGTCCTTCAAATCAACAAAATTAGCAAATAGCACGGAAGGTAATGAAATTCTGCGTATAATAATATAAAGTTCAAGCTGAAAGAAAAATGTCAATATTATAAAAAGATATTTTTATAATATTGACATTTTTCTTTCAACTTGGACTTATTATACGCAGAATCTCGTCATTACCTTTCGTGATATTTGGAAATTTTTATTTTATTCACATAAGAAAAGATTTTTTAAATTTTAATCTACTCGCACACTCAGCCTGCATTTTACCGGACCGTCGGGCATGCAGTTCGCCGGACAGCGTCACTCCCGCCTGTCGGGCGGGCATATAGACATCAATGGTGTGCACATTAAGGTGCATATCTGCCGGCAAGTAGGTCCGATCGATCGGACCGTGGGCCGGCAGATCGCTTGCAATCGGCGTGCATTTTGCTATCTGGGTTATTTCACCCGTCGGAATATATCCAGGAAGAGGTGAAGGTTAAAATAAAAAAATTAAGAAATTTAAAAGAAAATGAGGAAATTATTCATTAAAAAGATAATTGTAATTGCACCAGTGATACATGTAAGGTGAGTTAACCTCAAAATCTCAAAG
Organism: Andricus quercusramuli; assembly: GCA_932178445.1. Taxonomy (NCBI): domain Eukaryota; kingdom Metazoa; phylum Arthropoda; class Insecta; order Hymenoptera; family Cynipidae; genus Andricus; species Andricus quercusramuli. The sequence continues at coordinate 229,341 of CAKNXH010064055.1, read as the reverse complement.
ACAGGCTGACAGCTGACAGGGCTCAAGACCCAAGAATCCATGTTTTGCCAAAACGTTGATTATTCGTATAAAATTGGAAAAAATGGCATGAAAAAAGTTAATTGAAATTATTACATTGTTATTATTATTTGATTTAATATTGATTTCATTTTGTTATTGAGCTGTGAAAGAAAATTTTAGATGAAATATTTGCGCTTAGAATTGATGACCACTCAAAATGCGACATACAAAAAGTATAACAAAATTTTAAAAATGTATTTGAATCTGAACTCTTTCAAATTGAAAGCCCTGAAGCGTTAAAATTTCAGTGTTAAAATTAAACTTTGAACGTTAGAAATTTAATTGTTTAATTCTTTTGAATTATTAATTTGTAAGTCATTGCTCAAGTTTTGTGTATAAATAACAATTGAACTTTTTTTAAGTGTTTAGTTTCAAACAAAATTAAAAATCGTTAAATTTTTATTGTTTCTGACTTATAATTGCTTCAAAATTATATAATTTTAACAATTTAGAAATTCATTTATTCATTCTTAAATTTAAAGTATTGACAATGAAAGTGTGGATTTATATTTTTTAACCGGAAATCGTACAACTATTCAGTTGATAAAAGTTTCTAATCAAAAATTTATTTTTATTTAAATTTGTTCAATTAAAAACTTGAGAAATTTTCAAGAGAAATTTGAAAATCTTGAAAATTACAATGGTCTTCTGGAAATATTGAAAAACGATTTTCTCAAATATTCCATCTTTTAATTTTTTTGTTTGTTAAATCTTTAACTTTATAAGAGACATATTCTATGCGTTTAATGTAGGTTAAACCATTTTTGTGGCCACGAGAATTTTTTTCAACGATATCAGAATATATTTCAGAAAATTCTAAGCAAACACTTTGCTTATCTCAAAATGGTCTACAAAAAATACCTCTTACTTAAGTCTATAATGAAAAACATATTTAAGAGACGAATGATTCTGTGACTTGAAGTTGCATGATCTAAAATGGATTCGGACATGACAATTTATTTTCATTTTCTTAAAATTGAAAGTTTTCGTAGCGATAATAGCAAATTATAATGAAATTCACATTTGGCGCATTCGATTTTTGCGACATCTACTAGCGGTGCTCTCAACCACCTTTGGGCCCTGTCAGCTGTCAGCCTGTCTTTGAGATTTTGAGGTTAACTCACCTTACATGTATCACTGGTACAATTAAAATTATCTTTTTAATGAATAATTTCCTCATTTTCTTTTAAATTTCTTAATTTTTTTATTTTAACCTTCACCTCTTCCTGGATATATTCCGACGGGTGAAATAAGGTACCGTCCTTACTTGGCCATAATTGTATGTCGAAATAAGCTACCGTCGGCTATTTCGCCATACTTGTATGTCGAAATAAGCTACCGTCGGCTATTTCGCCATACTTGCATGTCGAAATATGCTACCGTCGACTATTTCGACATACATGTATGGCGAAATAGCCACTCCGTATTTTCATCGTATAAAATGAAAAAACACGTTTTATGTTAAAACTATTTTTGTCAACAAAAAAAACAGTTATTTTAGTATGTTTTATAAGTTTCAACACATTATAAGCTTTAATTAACTCATATTAACATACAAATGAATTCAAAATACATTTCTATCAATTTATACATGAAATATTTACTATCTAAAAAATGCTAACCTAAAAGTTAGGTTAGAATTCGTATGTCATTTCTGAACGTCTATAATTCATATTTTTCGCATATTTTGAAATTATTTTTTTGCTATATGTATTAATTAAAGTTCTTTATAGCTTATGGTGTGACGAAACTTACATGACATAAGGTAAACGTCCCAGTAATCGTGACCATAAGAGATTTCATCGACTTCAAATATTTAGAAAATTGTTTTTGTAGGATTATTTGAAAAATTATTGGTACTGATTGAAGCATTAAACATCCTAGAATATTATAAAAATTGTTTTTACATTATATTTAGTATTACTTTTTATTTATAAACAATTAAAAGTATAAAAGCACAGATGTCCCAGTGATCGTGATTTCCAAATCTGTCATGTACTAGTAATCGTGATTCGTTGTCCCAGTCTTCGTGAAAAAGGTTAAGTTTTCTTGAAATCAGTTTTTAGCAATTTAGAGGTGTATTTTAAGTGTATTTTCGTTTTTTACTATACTTTAATGAAATGAAAGATGTATTGTTAGTTTTATATTGATTGAGACCTCTGTGATGAAAGCCGTCGAAACAACCTCAAAATCGAATCTTCTGATAGTTCTAATATGTCTGATGGACTCTATGAAAATTAATCATAATGAAAATTAATTTTCTTTTAAAATGTTTAGTTTTCATTTCAGTTAAAAATATTATCGAATAAAATTAATATTTTATTCATAAGAAATAAAGTGGTCACAAAATTAATTCAAGATAAATATTTATTAGAATTTTGATCACGATAAGTAATAACGACAATGCTGAAACTCTTTTATAATACTGAATATTATAATTAAGAATCATTAACATTTTAAGTAACTAGATGTAGCACATGAAATTTGATCAAATGCACTGACTAAAAAAAAGAGGTTATTTTCTGTTTACGTTGTCACAATATTAAAACTAGCAATAATTATATATCTATTACACATTTTTCTTGATATAATGCAGTAGTATAGATTAATGTTATACATATAATGAAAAATTACTCAATAAATATTAACTTCACCGAAAAATGATAATAAACTCAAAAATTGATAATGAAATCTCTAAACTCATTCAAATATTTTACATCACCTTTTTTCAGTTTTAAGCACTAATTTAGATTACGATTACTACTCACAGTAATAAGTCAGTTCTCCGATTTCATTTCATACCTTTTTGAAATTAATTAAATTATTATTTGTAACAAAATATGGAAATAAAATTTTGACAGAGTCGTCCTAGTCTTCGTGACAGATCCCGATTACTCGAGCAACTATGCTTTTGAAATGTCCCTATAATCGTGACCGATATTTCTTGAACGAGAAGGTACTAAATTAAGATTTTACTTTATTTTATGAAACAAAAATTATTTTTCATTACAAAAAAATTGTTTTCGTCCCGATAAACTAATTTCTTGACATAGTAAAAGCTTAAGTAAAGAGACGCCTTTCCTAACCAAAATGTTAAGCTATTTTCCACGTTTCGTGATTCATCGCCACCGGCAATACAAATTAATTTTTTTTACCCATGTGCACTATTTGTATAAAAAAACTACTTTGGTTTCCACAACAAGCATTGTTCAACCTTACTTAAAAATATTTTAGGATTGTATTTTTATGCGGAAAATACTTAATTCTGGCATTTACACCTCAAAACTCACGATTACTGGGACCATCCCGATTACTGGGACATCTACCTTAGTAAAATAATTATTTTCTTGGCAAAAACAGTTTCAACAGGACATGTGTTTATTCACTAAATACGATTCAAATTCCATTTGGAACACCTAGTTTCCGATAAATCTTTATTTTTTGTATCTACTAATTGTTTGAAACTACTAAAAACAACAGTAAAATTGTTTTTAAAAATAAATTAAAATTCAACTTAAAAATGCTACCTGGTTTCGCGAGTTCGCGACCCTAGCGCACACAAGACTTAAGATCCCAATAGTTGTGGGGCCACTGCGTCTTCTACATGATCTTTTTGGCCCGAAAAATTATATAAGAACGAGTTTGATTTAATTTTCCCTTTTGATATTGGCCAGGGTTAGGGCTCAAGATTTACTTCAAGCTCGAAAAATGACGATTCCAACATGAGACAACCCCTGGCCCCTTATGATTCTATTCCTTTTTCTGACCAACACCCCCTGCATTTCGCGAATACCATTCTCCGTGTCCAAATCATCATTCTAGCCTCAATTACAAAAAGCTTTCCTTAGATTCATCCTCTATAGTGAATTCCGATCCAAAAGATGCTAACCCCTTTAAGAGTGATATAAAGAAATCTAACCCTTTTGATAATAATTATTCCACTCCATCTATGATGTCAGAGAGTGAAGATTACCCTAAAAAGATCCCCGCTATTCCTGTGCTCAATTTTTCTGAATTACCTTATTGTCCAACCCCACTATAAAAACCTGAGCCTTTGATGTACGTTACTTAGAATCTTAGGGACCTCAATAAAGACTTGCTTGAGATTTTTGGTATTCAGATAGATTTTGCGGATAGGACGTGGTGATATAAAAATGGCCCATATAGAATACATATTTAGTTTTAATATAGAAGAATGGATGGGGGATAGATGTTGTGGACTCAGCGTATCAACAAGTAGTCAAGCCGATATATTAAAGGAATTCCTAAAAAAGGAAATACCAGAGGAAACCGATAAGTCTGGGTTGAAAAATTTAACCGAACATATAATCGATGTAGGAGGCCCCCCCCCCCCTCTTCATACAACCCTCAGACCAACCCACCCCGTCGAACGGGTCAGTAGAGTATTAAAGACAATGCTGATATATCTCGACAAAGACCACCGAGCGTGGGATGGACATCTCTCCGAATTCCGATTCGCTTACCTAAATTCTGCATTCCCTAATTTGGCAGAGACCCGAAACCCTTGAACTCGCTTAAAAGACAGGAAGAAGGAAACATTGAGATAGATCGACAGGCCCCAGAGTTATGGAACGAGCGAATTAAAAAGTTACAAGTCATGAAAGATTGGTTAATCAAAAATCTAGATACAGCTTTCCAGATGCAGGCCCGATATTAAAACTTGGGTCGCCAGGAATTGCGACTTTCTCCAGGTGATTTAGCCTTAACGTGTTGTAGGAAGTTGTCTTGAAAATAAAACAAGAAGCCGCGATGTTCAACCCCAAATTCTTAGGACCCTATCGAATCACCAGTCATATCCCCTTCTATTTACAAAATTTCGGATTTGTCCAATAAATTACTTGGAAAGGTTCACATTCAAGACCTCAAACCCTATATAACATCTGACGAGGTTTTTTTTGTTACCCCTAGGTACGATACTGACCAAAGTTCCCTTTTGACTCTAGCTATGGAAGGTATGGACCCGAAGGATGAGCTAATTGAGGACCAAAGAGATAGCCTCATCATAGCTACGGAAAGAATTGCCAAATTAGAACGGAGATTAGAGAGGTATAGAGAGGCGAACTCAAGGCTTAACCGAGAAAATGAACAATACGAGGTGACTCTACAAATGTACATCGATCGAGAAAGAGACCGAAATCAAATAAAATTCGAGTGGACGGAGGAAGACCAGGCTAGGAGCCAGATTAATCCAAGTTGGCGATATATTAAGCCTTACTTTATTGTCCAGCAGGATCACGTGGGGACACAGTGTGAACTGGTGAATGAAGAACAAGGAGACAAAAGCATTGAGATGAAAAAGGACGCCGGAGTTCAGTGTGAAATTTTGACCACCCCCCTTAGAACTCCAAGTCCCGCCCCTATGAAACCCTCATCTATCAACTCATCAAGACACTCCCAAGACCATACCACTTCGACCTCAGCCCCCAGAACCAACATAATACCCCAACTTATGTTTCTACCACTGCTCAATTCCCCGACCACAGTTATTGCCGACAGTGAGGAAGTCTCTGCCCTAGGCCCACCACCTAGGCGAGAAAGAAATCTCCACGACAGACCTAGAGCCGTACCGTATAAGAATCCTAATCGGCGACCCAGCTATTTACGGACGATTACACCAGAAAGGAGTCCAACTGGGCCATCGTCTTCGGGTACCTCTGGTATTGACTTACCACGTCCACGGAGCGACATCCCCTCGCACTTCGACCTGAAGCTGAGGACACCACAAGGAATATGCACTGAAACCCTCAACTGGTTGAAGAAAGACGCCAGGGCAGGATGCTGGAATTGTGGAAGTACAGGCCACCGTTACCAGGATTGCATGGAGGATAGGAAATCAATCTTCTGCTACGGCTGCGGTGAACCCGGAATGCGGATTACCCACTGTCCCTATTGTAGGAAGGGCGACTAGTCGATCCTTACCCTCCTTAGGGGTCGTGCCTAAATTACTTAACGCAATTTTCCGACAATTTTGACCCCCCTATGTAACTCTTTTTCCGACTTTTCCCTGCAGTTTTTCACCATTGTGTAAAACTAAGCTAGACCCCCCCCCCCCTAAAAAGTGTTACGTGATGTATGCACGACCCCTTATGACCCCAAAAACTCCCTGAACTTCGAACCTTCATCCTCATTAAACCCTTTGACCCTGTACTTTTGAACCCTTATCCCCAATAAATCCTTCCACCCTATACGTTCATACCCTTACCCCCAATAGACCCCTTCGACCCAATGCTTGCATACCCCATCCCCAATAAACCCTTCGACTTCCAAATTCCCAGAATTTTGAATTCTTATCCCCAGAACGCCCATCGATCCTACATTCTTAAAATCTTTGCCCCTTGTAAGCTTTTAAAATTTTACCCGTTTACGACCCTGATTAAATCCCACTGAACTTCCTTTAGACCCAATTATCCATGATCTTCTAATTAAATCTTTTTACCCTAGCTTCAACCCAACGATATTTTGGTTATATATAACTTTGGTTTAAGTATTTTGAATAAACAAGACTGATAGTTTTAATTAAAATCCTTTCAGAGTATCATTTTGCAATATTCCCTTTAGACATTAAATTTAGTATTTAGTTGCATTATGTTGGAAGCATAAGGTAATTTAGGTTTACTATGGGGACGGTGACTGCACTTGCGGCCGCTAGTGCGCGTGGTGATACACAAGACTGTGGGGATTGTAGGGATCTACATTCCCAGCGCTTCTCATACTGAGTTTCCTATCCCTGTAACTAACGGTATCCCGCGCCTTGCTACGTCCATCTTTGTAAGCTCACTCTTTGGTCTTCTGTCGCACTGTGTAGTCCTTTCTCCTCGAGCGCGAGCAAGGCACTCGATTGAATAAATCTTAGTTGAGTTTAATCCTGACTTTTACTGCCTCTCAACCACGTCGGAAATGGAGCCGACTTGCGATACATTTAAACTTCTCCATAAGACGACGGTTCCAACGGTGGTAACGTCTGCTATTCGAATTATATAAGTCCTTCATAACGCAGCTTTGAGGTGATTGCTTCAAGCACTATTTTCGAAATGCCAGGTCTGCATGTGGCATTTGGGTCTACAAATAAAGGAGCAAATCGCTTTTCAAGTAACACAAAACTAAGGAAACCGTAGATAATGCCTTGTTTTTGTGTACAAGGTATATCACCACTCACGGTGCTGCCCTCTCATATGAGCTTGACAAATCGCCGTCCCCATACTATAAGGTCCAGTCATGGAGCTCCGTGCAAGTAAAGTATCATCCGTGGTCCCAGACTGTGGACTGTGGGACAAAAAACTGTACACTTTTTGACCTTGGGCCATCAAGTTCTTTTAACGGAGGGCACGTACAAGGAAATATAATTAAAGTTGAGTTTTGACTAGTTCAGGACGGAACCTGGGTCATTTTTTGACCATTAGTCATAAACACTTCTAACAGGGGTCATAAACTACAAAATAGCGGAAGGTCAGTGTTCTGGGCATGATATATCAATATGGCACCAGAGTCCCACAGTTTCTGCGGTGATTCTCCTGAAGGGCTCTTATCACGACCTTTGATGCGATAGTGACGAAAAACGGTTCACTTTTTGACCTTGGGCCATCAAGTCCTTTGAACGGAGGTGACATACAAGGAAATATAATCAAAGTCGACTTTTGACTAGTTAAGGACGAAAACTTGGTCATTTTTTGACCCTGAGTCATAAACACTTCTAAAAGGGGTCATAAACTACATAATGGCAGAGAGTCAGAGTTCTGGGCATGACACATCAGCGTGGCGCTAAACAATTCCGCAGTTTCTGCAGCGATTGTCTCAAACGGCATTTTTACGACCGTTAGCATGATAGGGAGGAAAACTGTCAATTTTTTGACTTTTTGGCATGAGAACTTTTGGTGGGGGATGTCATGATCTACAACATATCCAAAATTTAGAAAAATCCACCGAGACCTTTTTTCAATGTATTTGGTGAGGGGTCCCTTTGAACTTTCTTTGGGAAAATTTTTGATGGCACGTGGTCGGAGTGCAGTTCGGTGACTGGACCTATCTTTAGAGTCAAATATTTCTTGATTATGGTTGTTATTCTTAATTGATCTGGTGATTTTTTTAATCGAATTCTTACTGATTGATGATCTAATTTTGTGCCTATTGTGTGTTTCTTGATCAAATTGCGATTCATGTTGTTCTTATATTGATTTTGAGATTCCCCTTCTGAATGTTCAATTACGGCCATGCCTTGAATTTTGATTATCCCTTTTGATAACCTCTTTGCATTACCCTTTCTTGATTATGACTCTTGAGATGTGACCACACCCAATAATTATGGATCTACCCTAAATTGTGATTAACCCTTTTTGATAAATTGTGACTATCTCTTTGCTCGCTCTTTTTGGTTACCCCCTTCGTTAAGATACCCCATTTTGATTTTAATTACGACCACCCTGATAGCGATGACCCGATTATAAGTTGTGATTACTCCTTTGGATCCCCCTTTTCTTTCTTTCAACTGTGATAATCCCCGATAAACATGAACACCCCCTAGAATTTTGGTTACCCCTTTCTGAATTACCTTTTTGATGTTAATTGCGAATATCTCCGTTAACCATGAACAAGCCCTATAATTTGGTTATCCCCTTTTTGTAGTGCAGTCTGATCATTCCCTATCTTGATTACCCTACTGATGGGAAAATGTTCAGTCATCAGCCTTTAAAATGAAATTACTCTAAAAACGATCAAATTGAAGTAATTTCAAATAGGAAACATTGAAAATAGAAAAAAAATCCCGTTAAAAACTGGAATATTACAACTTTTTTGTCCTCAACTCCCTTATATTTTCAATTATTTCAGGTAAAAAATCGCTTAAAAATAAACAATTTTCAAATTTTTAATTATACTTTTCAAAATTTAACCATTTCGGTTTTAATCCTAAAAGTAAAACTTATGAAAGAATCACGTCCCGCGACTTTTATAATGATCATTATTATTTGTAACAAATTAAGATCAATTGTAAAGACCAGATTTAAAAGGAACAACGCAGTAGTCTAAAGATGAGGGTACGCATCAATTTTCGCCGAACTAAAACAACAAACAGACGCTCCCTATCAATCAGCCAACAAGATAGCAATAAAAACTGACGTTTTTATCATGCATTCCCATGTACTCGTGCATGATATAGCTATAGGAGGGCTTTTAAAACAAACAAACAGGAAGTTGGATTCTTCGAATCTACACCTACGCTTTATTACGCTTTTTCTAAACATGGGCATATTCACGATCGACATATACTGATCGGATGATTTGAGTCACTCAAATTAACACTACATCTAGAACATAAAACCCCTCGACATCTCAGAAAGAATACTATGCATTTTGACAACTGCCTCATTCTCCAAATATGGACATTTCACGATCTGTATTCACTGATTGGTTATTCTACTTTACATAAATTTACCACTAAATCTAGATCTTCTTGGCCCTCGATATCTCAGAAGGGATACTATCCATTTTGAAAATTGCGGCATTCTCTATAAATATGGATATAACACGATCTCTAATTACCAATTGGTTATTCTACTTTAAATATATTTACCACTATTTTATCCCTCGATATCTAAAAAGGGATACCAAGCTTTTTGATAACCCTGCTGGAAGTAAATAGATTGAAAAGATAGAAATTTGGGGATAGGAAAAGATAGAACTATTCTATCTCTCTCAAATGGGTTCGCATCCCTAAAACGCTATCTTTTCTTATCCCTAATTCCAATAACTTTCTATATTTTTCTCTATCCTACGTCACGAAGGACTATCATCTTTTTCGATCCATTAGTCTATCTAATACGAATTCCAATCTTTTCAATCTCTTTCTCTATCCTTCGTGGCCGAGGCCTCTTATCTTTTTCTATCCGTTAACCTATCCATCTATTACTAATTTTAATATTTTTCAATCACTTTCTTCATTCTTCGTGACCGAAGACATCTTTTTCTATCCCTTAGTCTATGTATTACGAATTTTAATCCTTTTCAATCTCTTTATCCTTCGTGGCCGAAGACTCTTATCTTTATCTATCCCTTAGTCTATCCATCTGTTACGAATTTTAATATTTTTCATTCTCTTCATGTATCCTTCGTGACGTAGGACTTCTTTATCTTATTCCATCCCTCAAAATTGGGGAGTCCACCGAAAAGTTAAAAAATGCATTAAAAAAATTAATTTGACTTTGACGACGCATCACAAAGACAACGTGACGTCCATGCTTATATACCTAAATAATTAAAAGTGATTTCTCTATCTGACAGTCGACAACTGTGCGACAACCATCTACCGTACCCTGCTGGAATTAAAAAGATATAGATCCTATCTTTTTGAATAATTTCGAATCTTTATGATAGAAATAGATAGAGAAAATTTATTCCATTCTATCTCTTTGTCAATCTAAATTCGCGTTTATCTTTTTCAATCCTCTCTTTTCTATCTTATCCTATACTTTATCTAACCACGTCAATCTTTTTCTATCTCTATCAATTTAAACTCCTGTTATCTTTCTCAATCTTCTTTTCCCTATCTCTTCTTATCCTCGATGTATCCCCATCAATCTTTTTCTATCTTTTTGTTTATATAAATTCACGTATTTCTTTTCCAATCTCCTTTTCTCTATCTCATCCTATCCTGCTTCTATCAACGTCAATATTTTGCTATCTCTCAATCAGTCTAAACTCCCTTTATCTTTTTTAATCTCATTTTCTCTATCTCTTCTTATCCTCGATCTATCCACGTCAATCTCTTTCTATCTATTTTTAAATCTGAATTCACGCCTATCTTTTTCAATACCCTCTTCTCTATCTCATTCTAACCTTTATCTATCCACGTCAATATTTTTCTATCTCTGAATTAATCTAAACTTCCATCTATCTTTTTCAATCTACTCTTCCCTATCTCATTCTATCATATATCTATCAACGTCTATCTTTTTCTATCGGTTTTTCGATATGAATTCACGTCTATCTATTTCAATATCCTCTTTTCTATCTCATCCTATCCTTCATCTATCCACATCAATACTTTCTATCCCCAAATTAATCTACATTCCCATCTATATTTTTCAATATTCTTTTCCCTACCTCATTGTATCACACATCTATGAACGTCAATCTTTTTCTATCTATTTTTAAATCTAAATTCAAGTTCATCTTTTACAATACCCTCTCCTCTGTCTCACCTTTTCCTTTGTCTACCCACCTCAATCTTTTTCTATCCCTTTGTCAATCTAAATTCACGTCTATCTTTTCCAACATCCTTTTCCCTATCTCATTGTATTATACATCTATCAACGTCTATCTTTTTCTATTTATTTTTCAATCTGAATTCACGTCTATCTTTTTCAATACCCTCTTCTCTATCTCATCCTCTCCTTTATCCACGTCAATATTTTTCTATCTCTGAATTCATCTAAATTTCCATCTATCTTTTTCAATCTACTCTTCCCTATCTCATTCTATCATACATCTATCGACGAATATCTTTTTCTATCTATTTTTCAATCTAAATTCACGTTTATCTTTACCAATCTCTGTCTCATCTCATCCTGTATCTATTAAAGTCAAAGTTTTTCTATCTCTATGCATTTATATAGACAAAAAGATAGAAAAAGATTGACGTCGATAGATCTAGGATAAGAAGAGATAGGGAAAGGAGATTGAAAAAGATAAAGGGAGTTTAGATTAATTAAGAGATAGAAAAAGATTGACGTTGATGGGAGCAGGATAGGATGAGCTAGAGAAAAGGAGATTGGAAAAGAAAGACGTGAATTTATATACACAAAAAGATAGAAAAAGATTGACACGGATAGATCGAGGATAAGAAGAGATAGGGAAAAGGAGATTGAAAAAGATAAAGGGAGTTTAAATTGATAGAGAGATATAAAGAGATTGACGTTGATAGAAGCAGGATAGGATGAGATAGAGAAAAGGAGATTGAAAAAGAAAGACGTGAATTTATATAGACAAAAAGCTAGAAAAAGATTGACGTCGATAGAAGCAGGATAGGATGAGATAGAGAAAAGGAGACTGAAAAAGATAAGAGGAGTTTAGATTGATAGAGAGATAGAAAAAGATTGACGTGGATAGATAAAGTATAGGATGAGATAGAAAAGAGAGTATTGAAATAGATAGACGCGAATTTAGATTGACAATGAGATAGAATGGGATACATTTTCTCTATCTATTTCGATCATAAAGATTCAAAATGATTTAAAAGGATAGGACCTCTGTCTTATTACTTCCAGCAGGGAACTGCGTCATTCTCCAAATATGGGTACATATAAAATCCTCTATTCTAATTGGATATTTAGACTTTTCCCACTCTTGCAGACGACCGATACTAGACGCTATTGGACCCTAGGCCTATCCTTACTGTAATATCACTCGCCCACATGTGAATCCTGAAGAAGGGAAACGGACATACACTAGAGTCCCGCTATAGTCGCACAAGGAAGTCCAAGGGGGCGAGAGATAGGCGCTTGCAAGGTCAGCAGAGTTGCGATGTTTACGGTTCGGCGCTATCAGAAGCCACAAGAAAGAAAGAGAAGATGAACGGCTTGGAGAGTCTCGAGATAGTATCTTTGTTGATTAAGGGCACTCCCGAAACGGGTACTATAGCGGGACTCTAGTGTAAATACTGCCGATTATGAAGGAGAAATCAGTTCAAATTTAGAAATAATTCCAGTTAATAGGGTAAGAGCACCAGTTATTGGCACCTTAAGAGGAAATTTAGACTTTAGGAAATAAATAAACACATAAAATATTGAATTCTGAAATAGTGATAATCATACCGGCACTCCAAATTTTATGCAGAACACACTGGAATATTGAATTATTATTCAAAGATGAAAAAAACTTGAAAAATTATTAAAAATAAGCATGTAGTCCCAAAATTTTAGTGCTTGGCACTGCTAACCCCAGTTATTGGCACCCCTCGTCACCAGTGATTGGCACTACACTCACATAACCTCTTCAAACTTCTGTAATTGCGTTAAAACATTGATAAAAACAAATTGTGCAACTGAAAATATGAAATAAATTTTCTATTAATAATTCTAAATTTAGTATTTTATAAATTTTGTTTTTGGACAAGCCAATATCTTTGACAGCAGCTATAAAGCCTAGCCATGACACATATGTATTCTTCGGCTTATGTTTTTCTTTCCTCAGAGATACTCTCTGACGGGCAATAATATGGCAATAAATAAAATAAAAACCATAAATTTTACTCATTTTCTACTTTAAACTAGAAAAATAAATAAACAAATTCAAACATGGATAAATAAATATAGTCAAAATAAATCGCCCACCGATTAAATAAAAACTTTGGCTATTTTATAATAACATGAATTCCTGCGTAACATTTAAAACATTGTACGACAATATTATTAAACACAATATGTATAAAGATAATAAAATTCCATTTATAATTTAAATGAAACCAATATTTACCTATACCTCGAGGCCTAAAAAGAATAATAAATTATCTGAACAGAACTTTGGAGGTTACGATTACCGGTATATCCGGTGTATAAATGACAGCTTCATTTATTATAATTGTTAGCTAATTTTTCGTATACCTAGTAACGACTTTTGTTGTTCCGGCACTTTTAACACTTCATTTTATCAGAAATACGTGAAACGGCTCATGTCAACACAAGGTCTTGAGATTACATAACCTTACTTTTTTCCGGCGAGGCAGGGGTGCCAATGAATGAAATCATTCCCGAATTGCATGGTCTGGTCATTGGCACTGGGGTGCCAACGACTAGAGACCATACTTTTTATATTAATTTCCATTGGCACCCCCCCTAAAATTAATAAATAAATTATTGCCGAGGTTCATTCCTTATTTTGATTATATTGCAAGTATTTCTTTTAAATATTCACAAAAATTGGAACAGATTCACTTGTTCACAACGTTGTTTGAACAAAATTAAAAAATGTTGTCAGCTAAACATTTTCTTTAGAAAACCGGATAAATTCTTGGCACCCTAAGAACTGAAGTGAATTCATTATTTTATAACTAAATTTGACATTATTTTGTATGAATTATATATGTCGGTACACGCAGAAATAATGGTAGAATAAAAATAATACCAGCAAAATACGATAAATGTTTGCATTTTCTTAAAATTTAACAAAAATGAGAGAGGGTGCCAATAACTGGCGCAGTGCCAACCACTAGTGCTCTTACCCTAACCAGTTTAGAGATTTACCACCACCAGCAGAAGTTTAAGTTTAGAAACCATCTTCATTTGCCGTAAGCAGCAGAAGTAGAACAATAGGAAGATTCTGCATAGCGTTTCGTAGAATACGGTAAACGCTAAATGATACGCTAACGAACGTCGGATAGCGAAAAACGTTAACGCTAAACTCGCAGAGCATGAGCAGAAACGGCAACACGTGACTAGGGTTTACCGTGAGCTACGGTAAACCCTAGCTCACTTTACGTAAACTATGGTTGGCTCAACCATGACAACTATTGTTGGCCCAACTGTGTAAAATAGGGACAGCATGCGTTATCTTTACGCTGGTCGGGCCAACCTTGTATTCCACAGTTGGCTCAACCATGACAACTGTTGCTGGCCCAACTGTGTAAAATAGGGACGGCATGCGTTATCATTACGCTGGTTGGCTCGACCATGAGAATCATTGTTGGCCCAACTGTGTAAAATAGGGACGGCATGCGTTATCATTACGCTGGTTGGCCCAACCATTGGCTAACAAAGTTGGGCCGACCTTACAAGGGTTGGGCCAACCATGGCCCGACCGACAATTCGCACCTGGGAATAGAAGAACCATCGAACCTCTAATCTTCGGACCAAGAAAGTTGGCCCGTCAAGCATCTACCAGAAGTTTCCAGTATTTTTTAAATCTTTGAAATTTAGCATCTGTGCGAAAGATTTAAAATTGAAGCTGTATCAACAATCAAAAGGACACCTGTCACAAGCAGAAGGGCCAACACAGGATCTGATAGCCGAGGCACATTCCGGCCAAGCAAATGAGAGAGTAGAAACTTATCACATAATTATCTGCAGTTTTCCTCTCCACTGGCCAAGCGTGCAAGCAAATGCAAATAATAATAATTTTTTGCTAATTAGTCATCAATATTCAAGGTGCACTAAATCAAATAAGGAGACTTATTCGAAGGTTGGTCAAGAAGAGTACCCAGCCGTGCCATTTTGTTTCATAACTGATCTTTCAACTTAAACTCGTTTTTTTAAATTAGATTCTAAAACGAGGAACCATCTTTCAATTAAATTAAATATAAGGCAAGTTATATCTCTTGGGACGTAACAAAAGGTAAAAATTGAAAACACAGTGCTCTAAAATTGTAACCATTCAAAATTCAAGAAATTATTCAATTACTGAAGTATCAAGGTCTGCTATTTTAATTTTTATCTATTTTTATTTTGAACAACATAAGTTTTAACATAAAATCTTCTAATTTTTAACACTTCCTTTAGAATTACTATTCATTCTTGAAATTTTCCAATCAAATATTTTTCAATTTGAAATGATTTAAGGTAAACGTCCCAATAATCGTAATCTTTGTCCAAGTAATCGTGACGACAATTTTCTTGCTTTTTAGGTAATTTGAATTAATTGAAATTACATTTGACATTAAAACATGCTAAAAATAAGTGACTTTTATCATTAAATATTACTTTTAACATATTTTGTAACACTATATTCCAATTATATGCAAGTTTCGCGATTATTGGGACAGTCACGATTACTGGGAAATTTTTACCTTGTTTGTTTGAAAATTCAACTAAAAATTGGACAGTTTTAAGATATTACATTGAGAAAAAAACAACATTCGACATTTTTTTTAGTTGAGTTTCAAATGATCAATATTTTGGAACATTTTCAAATAAAAAATAATTCAATTTTTAATGCCTGGTTCTAAAATCTTACTTTGAAGGCTCGAATTTGAGAAATTATTGTCCTAAGCTTTCATTGTTTTGAATTCCTTCTGGAGGCATTTAATTCAAAATTGTTTGATTACAAATTTTTTAAACAGAAAATTGTGCAAATATCAAACCTTTCAATTTAATATTCCACGCTTTCGAAGAATTAAAAAACCAGAGAATTCTGTATGTTTAAAATTGAAACTAAACAATTTACAATAATTTAATCCAAAATTATAAATTTGAAATTGACTATTAAGGCTTTTAATATGAAATTTTGTGATTTCAAAAGATTTATAAGCGAAATTGTCCTAAAATTTATAATAATTGAAACTACAACATTGCGTTATTTGAAATTCGAAACATTACAAAATTGAGAAATTTCAAACCAAAGATTTTCGAATTTATGCTTCAAAAGCAAAAACAGTTTTTCTTTCAAGGCATTAAAAAACTAAAATAAAGATTTAATTAATTTATAGAAATTTTAAAGATGATGAATATATTTTAATAAGTATAATATCATATATCAAATGAAATTCAAAGTGATAGGGTACATTTTTCTAAGCTATAAAAATGAGACTTCTGTACAAAAAAATTACTGTTATTTTCACCGCAAAAATGGAAGAATTTCAAATTTTTTGGACCTACAAAGTTCAATAATTCCAAAAATTTTCAAAATCGTATGTTTTCTAATTGAAAACGTTTAAAATTGATGAATTCAAATTTACAGAATTAAAAATTAAATAATTCCAAACTTCATTTAGAAATTGAAGGATATTTAAATAAAATTTTTATTTTTAAATTATATTAAATTTTCTTATACTAAATAAATAAATTTTTTATATTTAATTTTAAGTTATATTAAAAATTGACTGGAATTAATTAATTAATAATTGGTAGATCATTATAAATTATTAAGTAGAAGAAAATTTTAATTCTTACTTGAATGTTGCTGAAGCGACATTTTCTGGGACTGTGAAGTGTAAAATTGAAATGTGCCGATATGCGTAAAAATCTGTGAGGACATTTGCAGGTCGTTGAATGATTTTTATCGGCTCTCCACAAAATATTTGATGAATCAAAAGACCCCATAGTAAGAGGACTAGCTCTCCTTTTTGCATATTATCGCCTCCAAGGGGCGATACATAACAGAATATTTATTTCCGGAAACTAGAAAATAAAAAATTGATTTATTAATTTATAATTAGTGAGGGAAACAACAAAACCGTAAGAATAATAAAAGTTCTTGCCAAAAACTCCTTTTTATTCTGAGCAAAGAATTTAAAAAATATGTTCTTCGAACTAAAAATACTTCAATTTTGTTACTAAAAAAAAGAGTTATTTAAGTTTCAAATTTGAGGTTTTATTTGTATCCTTTCATTGTTCAAATTTTTACGATTTTACAATTTATTCCATGAAATTTTTCTAACTCTATATTAATTTTCAGATTATTGATTTGATATATTCCTTTTTTTTTGTTAATTTTCCAATTATTTTTTTTAAAGGTTCTTAAAATAGTAAAAATTTGAAAAGGGTTTAAAATTCCAAAAACTTTAGCCCTACATTTCGATTTTTTCATTTTTTATGTCGTCAAAGTTATTATTATTTTTTTAGAATTTTACCATTTTTTTCTATGAAAATTTGTCAAATTCTGAATTAATTTTCAGATTCTTGATTTGTTATATTTCCATTTTTTTAATTGTTAAATTATGAACTTTTGCAATTAAAAATTGTTGCTTGTTCAAGGTTTTCAAATGATTTGTCAATTTGCTATTTCAAAGGATTTTAAAAAAGCAAAAAATTTTAAATAGAATTTTGATTTCCAGAAATATTCTAAAACTTTTGAATATTTAATTGTTGAAGTCGGCATAGTTATTAAATTTCAAACACGTAATTTTGAAAAAATTCCGTTGCTAAATTTTCTAAAAAATATTGCTGTCTTTAAATTTTCCGAACTTGGGCGGTTCCTTTCGGATTGTTCATTCATAAAGTCGTCAATGTTACTTCATTTAAGAATATTCAATTTTGAAAAATTTTTATCTTAAATACTTCATTATTTTAATCAATTTTTTATATTAATCAATTTTAAGTATTTCAACTGCAATGAGTGATTTTAAAAAATTCAATTAGTAAATTTGTTATTTTTACATTTATTATTTTTGAATATTTTTGAAAATTTTATTATGAAATAATAATTAACGAGGGGTACAACAAAATCGTTTTCTATGAAAATTTTCTACCTTAATCCATATATACCCCGGTGATCCATAATTACCCCAGTTGGCGGTATTTTAAAGAATTTGATACTGAACAATTGGAAATATTTTATTTTTTTTGTTTCAACTTATCTAACTTTAATATTCTAGCCTATTTTATGCATTAGTTCTATCGTTTTAATTCAGTAATTTTAAAAAGTGTCATTAAAAAATCTTTTTTTATTCAACTGAAATGTGAAAAAATTAAATAATTCAAAAGATATTTAAATTTTCAAAAGCATTCACAGAATTTAAATAATTCAAAAAAAAATCAAGACATCAAAAAACTCGATTTATTTCAAGAATTGGAAGAAATTAATTCTTGAAGGGAATTCAAAACAATTGAAGGGAAATAAAAAAAAATCAAAGGTAAATTCGAAAGACTTTCAGGGAATTAAAAATAATTCGAAGAGTGTAAAGAGTTCGCCGATAAAAAAAAGAAGTCATAAAATTTTACGTCTTTACAAGGCTTCAAACGAATTTATAGAATTCAAAGAATTTAAATAATTCAAAAAACTTTAGAGAAATTCAAAATAATTAAAGGTTAATTTTTTTTTAATCCAGGAAATTCAAAATAATTTAAAGAATGTAAATATTACGAAAAATGTCAAGAATTCATAAATATTTAAATTATATTGAAATAAAAGATTTCAAAGGATTCAAGAATATCGGAAGTAACCAAAGAATTTAAGGAATTTAAATAAATGTGAATAAATCGAAGAAGTTAAAGAATTTAGAAAACTTTGAATGTTTCAAAGGAATCTAAATAATTTCAAAGAAGGTAAGGATTTTAAAGATTGAAAATAATTCAAAGATTTAAAGGTAATTCATAAGAATGTTAACAAATCAAGACCTCAAACGAATTTATAGAAATAACAAAAATTTTTAATAATTCGAAAGAGTTCAACAAATTTTTTTTTAATTCAAAAAATTGTACAGAATTCAAAAGAATTGATGTTTAATTCAAATAAAATTCCAGGGAATTAAAAATAATTCAATGAATGTAAAGAGATCATAAAAGTTAATGAATTCATAAGTATTTGAATTATACTGAAGCCAAAAAGTGTAAGAATATTTAAAGAAATCGAAGAATTTAAAAAGAAATAGAGGGAATTCAAAAGACTTCCAAGGAATTTTAATAAATCAAATAATGTAAAGAGTGCAAGGAATTTAAAAGAATTCAAAGAAATTAAAGACTTCAGACAAATTTAAAGGATTCAACAAAATTTTGAAAATTTAAAAAAATTTTAATAGAAAAAAAAAGTTAATTCAGAAGGCTTTAACTGAATTCAAAATAATTAAAATGCAAAAAATACATAAGATATCGTAATGCCAGTTGAATTTATTAAATTTTAATCATAAAGATCAAAGAAATCAAGAGAATTCAAAATAATTTAAGGTAAATTTGAATAAAATTGCAGATATTTAAAATAATTCATATAATGTAAAGAGTTAACAAATTTATAGAATTTAATAATATTTAAATTATATTGAAAATTAAAGAACTTCAAAAATTCAAAAAACTTTGAAATTTTCAAAAGAATCTAAATAATTGAAAACAAGTCAATGACTTTAAAGACTTCAAAAGAATGAAAAGAATTAGAGTGAATTTTAAAAGCTTGAAAAGAATTCAAAAGAATTAAAGTTAAATTTAAAAGACTTCCAGGAATTAAAATTTTTTTAGTACAAACTATAATCCGGGCTGCCAAATTCTACATTTATTGACAATAACCCATTAACAATTATTAATTAATCAATAATTATCAAGGGTTAAAATATAATAATAAAACAAATTTGTTAAATGGAAAATAGAGATAATTACTAAGCAATTAATATTGTGAAATATGCCCGTTGTCATGTGCATTCAAATTGTTTTGACATTAACATAGTTCCGTTAATTCAATATTGATCTTCACTACGAGAAATAATTTTTTTTAATTAAAATTTTTCTAAAGTATAAACTGCAATTTGATATTGAAGAATTTAAAATATTTTAATTGCAATGAGTGATTAAAAAAATCCAATAAGTAAATTTTGAATTTTAAAAGTTATTTGTAAACATTAAATTAATTAATAATTATCAAGGGTGAATATAAAATAATAAATATTAATTATGGTGATATAAAAAATAATTACAATTACTAGCAATTAATATTGTAAAATATGCCCGTTGTCAAGTGCATTCAAATTGTTTTGACATTAACATAGTTACGTTAATTCAATATTGATCTTCACTGCGAGATATAATTCATCCAGTTACTTTCCTTATATGAAATCAATATAAAACAATCTAAAATACACTATCAGTGTCTAATCGGGATTTCTGATAACACCTATTCCCGCTTTGTTAAATAAATATTTTCATACAATATTTTTAAAAATATTCCTTATTTTAATATTTTTTATAATTATTTTCTATATTTTTAAATACCTGAATTTCAGTTAATTAACAATGACAATGCAAATGAGAGTAAGATCAGTGATCGATAATTATTAATTAATTAAAACCTACTCACACACGTAAGATAAACTATTGAAAAATGAAATTTTAAGATTATAAACTGCAAGTGCATCCCCAATAAAAAAAAATGTAAATTTTTTATTAAGATACGTACCACGCGGCCCTCAGTGATATAGCAACGCTCAAACCGTTATTTTATTGATCCTCCAAACACGCTGAATTCATTTGATAGACTGTAGAAAAAAAAATAAATTTAAGTTGATTCGAATTCTTTGATACGGTTACCTAATCGATTGAAATTTTACACACGACTGAATCTTATTTGTTGAGAGTGACACTGACCAGATTAATCTGCTCTTTTTGACCGGATATTCCAATTCTCGTCAAAAGAGACACTACTGCGGCAGTCGGCTGTGGCTCACTGCAGCCACCCACACATTCTCGACTCCTAACTAAAGGAGTAACTACAAATTGCTCAAAAATTTGAATTAGAATCTTAAAAAAGTGATTTTTTAATATTTCAAAACAAAAAAAAATAACAAAGAAAAATATAATCATTAAACATATTCTGTAGAATATTTTGAAAAAATTTAACAAATTAATTTTCAACCAAGAAAGATGAAATTTGAACTAAATAGCTTGATTTTCAACAAAAAGTAAAATTTATTAATAACATTAATTTTCAACAAGTTAGATTTTTATTAGTTGAATTTTGAACAAAAATAATATATAATATAATAATAATATATATAGTTGATATTTCAACCGAAAAAGATGTTGATTTAAAACAAAAAACAGTTGAATTCATCCAAAAAAACGAATGTTCAACAAAATTATTGAATCCTTGACCAAAGAAATTAATTTTTACAAAAAAAAAATGAATTAACAACCAAGTCGTTGAACATTCAATCAAAAGCGACGAATTTTCCAAAACATAGTAGAATTTTTTAGAAGGCAGTTGAATTTTCAACCAGAAAAGTT
>CAKNXH010064055.1:176947-202634 GCA_932178445.1 Andricus quercusramuli | reverse complement strand
AGTTGATATTTCAACCAAAAAAGATTTTAATTTTAAACAAAAAAACAATTGAATTATTCCAAAAAGACGATTTTGTTACGAAATAATGAAATCCTCAACCGAAAAAATATTAATTTTCATCGAAAAAAAGATAAAATTACAACCAAATAGTTGAACTTTCAAGCAAAAGACGAATTAAAAAAAGGAGAATTTTTAATCTATCAGTTAAATTGTCAAGCTAAAAGGACCAATTTGGTCGAAGGCAGTTAAATTTTCAACCAGAAGAGTTCAATTTGTAACAAAAAATATAATAGTTGATATTTCAATCAAAAAATATTAATTTTCAACCACCAAAATTAATTTTTAACAAAGTAGTCCAACGTTCATTCAAGTAGTTGAATTTTTAACAAAAAAGATAAATTTTCAATCGAAAATATAATAGTTGATATTTCAACCAAAAAAGATTGTAATTTTAAACAAAAAACAGTTGAATTCATCAAAAAAGACGGATTTTTAACAAAATAGTTGAATCCTCAACCTAAGAAGATTCATTTTCATCGAAAAAAAAGATTAAATTACAACCAAATAGTTGAACTTTCAAGGAAAAGAGACGAATTTTTGAACAAAAATAATATATAATAGAATAATAATATAATATATAGTTGATATTTAAACCAAAAAAGATTTTAATTTTAAACAAAAAACAATTGAATCATCGAAAAAGACGAATTTTGTACAAAATAGTTGAATCCTCAAAAAAAAAAAGATTATTTTTCATCGAAAAAAGATAAAATTAAAACCAAATAGTTGAACTTTTAAGCAAAAGATAAATTAAATAAATGTAGAATTTTTAATCTATCAGTTAAATTTTTGAACTAAAAGGACTAATTCTTTCGAAGGCCGTTCAATTTTCAACCAGAAAAGATTCATTTTAATCGAAAAAAAGATTAAATTACAACCAAATAGTTGAACTTTCAAGGAAAAGAGACGAATTAAAAAAATATATAATTTTTAATCTGTCAGATAACTTTTCAAGCTAACAGGACACATTTTTTAGAAGGCAGTTGAATTTTCAACCAAAAAAGTTGAATATTTAACAAATAATATAATAATTGATATTTCAACCAAAAAATATTTTAATTTTATACAAGAAACAGTTGAGTTCGTCCAAAATGACGAACTTTCCAAAAAATAGTTGAACCCTCAACCAAAAAAGATATATTTTCAATCCAAAAGGATGAATTCTCTATAAAAAGACGAATGTTCAACAAAATAGTTGAATTCATAACCAAAGAGATTAATTTTTATCAAAAAGAGATGAATTTACAACCAAATAGTAGAACTTTAGAGCAAAAGAGATGAATTTTCAAAACAAAAACAAAATTTTTAATCAAGCAGTTGAATTTTCAAGCTAAAATGACAAATTTTTTAGAAGGCAGAAAAGTTAAATTTTTAACAAAAATATGAAAGTTGATATTTCAATAAAAAAAGATTTGAATTTTAGAAAACAAAAAAAAAACAGTTGAGTTCATCCAAAAAGACGAACTTTCAAGAAAATGGTTGAATCCTCAATCAAAAAGATTAATTTTTCACTAACAAAATTAATTTTTAACAAATTATTCTTACGTCCATCCAGGAATTTGAACTTTTAACAAAAAAAATAAATTTTCGATAACAAATTTAATAGTTGATATTTTAACCAAAAAAGATTTTAATTTTAGACAAAAAAAATAGTTGAGTTCACCCAAAAAGACGAATTTTTAACAAAGTAGTCGACTCCTCAGCCAAAGAAGATTAATTTTCAACGAAAAAAAAATTAAATTACGACCAAATAGTTGTACTTTCAAGTAACAGAGAAGAATGTTAAAAAAGTCGTATTTTTAATCAAGCAGTTGAATTTTCAAGCCAAAAAGACAAATTTTTTAGAAGGCAGACGAATTTTACACCAGAAAAGTTGAATTTTTAACAAAAAATATAAAAGTTGATATTTCAACCAAAAAAGATTTTAATTTCATACAAAAAAAACAGTAGCGAGTTCATCCAAAAAGACGAACATTCAAGAAAATATTTGAATCCTCAATAAAAAAAGATTAATTTTCAACGAAAAAAAGATTAAATTTTAACCAAATACTTCAACTTTCAAGCAAAAGAGACGAATTTTCAAAAAAGTAGAATTTTTAATCTAAAAAAGAAGAATTTGCAAAACAAAACAGTTAAATTTTCAAGCCAAAAATACACATTTTTTAGAAGGCAGTGGAGTTTCCTACCAGTGAAGTTGAATTTTCAACAAAAAATAAAACAGTTGTTATTTTAGCAAAACAATAATTTTAAAATAATCAAAAAACAGTTGAGTTCATCTAAAAATACGAATTTTCAATAAAATAGTTAAATCCTCAACCAAAAGAGATGAATTCCCAACAAAAAATATAATAGCTGATGTTTCAACCAAGAACTTTTTTAATTTTTAATAGAAAATAGTGGAATTTATCCAAATTTTCAACAAAATAGTTGAATCCTCAACCAAAAAAAATTAATTTTGAACCAACAAATTTAATTTTTAACCAAAAAAGATCAATTCTCAACAAAAAATATAATAGTTGATATTTGAGCCTAAAAATATTTTTATTCTATTCAAAAAACAGTTGAATTCTTCCAAAAAGACGAATTGTGAACAAAATAGTTGAATCCTCAACCAACGAAGATCAATTTTCAAGCAAATAGTTGAATTTTTACCCAAAAAGATGAAATTTCTACAAGACAGACGAATTTTTGAACCGAAAAGATGATATTTCAAAAATATATTTGAATTTTCAACAAAAATGTTGAATTTTCAAGACCGAAATATGAATTTCCAACGAAAAGATATTTTTTAACAAAACAGTTGAATTTTCAATGCTAAAAGACGAATTTTCAAAGCAAGAAGATTAATTTTTGACAACAAAAATTTCAACCAAAAATGGAAAATTTATTTTTTCAGTTAAAAAAATTATTTTTAAACTAAAAATAAAACGAATTTTCAACAAAATGGCTAAATTTTAATTGAAGAGATGAACCTTTAACTCGAATGGTGAATTTTCATCTGTAATAGTTATATCTTCAATTAAAAAAAAATAGTTTTCAACGAAATAGGTGTATTTTCAACTAAAATGATGAATCTTCTAAAAAAAAAAGATTTTTTAACAAAGTGTGTGAACCTTCAGCCACTGTTGCATTTTTTTTCCTGAAAATAAATTATCCAAAAAATCACTGTAGCTACCCACACATTCTCGACTCCTATCTAAAGGAGTAAATGTCAATTGCTCAAAAATTTAAATCAGAATCTTAAAAATTGTTATTTTTTTATATTAAAAAAAAAATAATGAAAAATGTAATCATTACAGATATTCTGAAGAATATTCAAGCGTAAAGATTATGCCAGAATAATATCAAACAAAAATTAATTTGAAAATTAATTAATAAAATTAATTTTCAACAAATAAGTTTTATTTTTTCATGAAAGAGATGAATCTTGAACAAACAAAATCAATTTTTAACAAAGTAGCCAAACTTTCAAAAAAGTAGTTTAATTTTCAAAAACAAAAATTGTTTCTCAAGAAGAAATACAAACTAAAATGAAATATAACAAAAAAAATAATACTAAAATAAAAATAAAACTAAAAAATAAAACAATAAAAAATTAGTTTATGCAAAACGCGAATTTTCAACAAAATAGATGAATCATCAACCAAAAAAGATTAATTTAAAACCAAAATAAAACGAAATTTGTACAAAAAAAAACTGATTTTTTAACAATGTAGTCCAATTTTCAACCAAGTACTTGAAATTTAAACCAAAAAAGATGAATTTATAAGAAATGAAAATTTTTCAGGCAAGAAAAAAAAGTGCATCCAAAGGGTTGCACTTTCATAATTTTCATAATTTTCAACTAAAAAGATCAATTTACAATCAAAAATGGAAAATTTACATTTTCAATTAAAAACATTAATTTTAATCCGAAAAAACCGAAGTTTCAACAAAAAAGTTCAATTTTCAACCAACGGAATTTATCTTCTACCACAAGAAAAACAATTATTGACAATGTAGTTTAACTTTTACTTTTAATTGTACCTTGCGTCTTTTTGTCCAAAAATTTAATTTGTTTATTTGTAATGTAATTTTTCACAATTAAAATAAAAAATATGCGTCTCATCAAAAAATTATTGATAACAAATTTGCAGCTCTTTTTTGGGTGAAAAACTATTGTCCATTATTTTTTTCGTAGCTTGTGTTGTTTGTCCAAAAGTTTTATTTTTTATTTTTAATGTTTGCGAATAAAACAAAAACTACGCATCAAATCAAGAAGTGATTGATAACGAATTTGTAGATCGTTTTTGGGTGCACAATTTTTGCCTATTAATTTTTTTTCGTATCTTGCATAGTTTGACCGCAAAATGGAATTTTTTATTTTTCCTTATTTTTTCTGCGATCAAAATTTAAATTTTCGATTTTTCAAGAAAATTGAAAAATTTGTTATGATAACCTTGTAGAAAAAAATGCAAGTTGATTCAGATGATTTCAAGTGAATTCAAAAGAATTTAAATTCAATAAATGCTGAAACCTGGCGATGCCAACTGAATTTATTCAATTTATTAAAAATTAAAAAAAAAAGAATTCAAGGAAATTCGAAATAATTCTAGGGAATTTAAAAGAATAAAAAGTAAATTTAAAAGACTTTCTGGAAATTTAAGATAATTCAAATGATGTAAAGAATTTCGACAATTTAAGAGAAATCAATGCAAGTTAATTCAGAAGATTTCAAGTGAATTAAAAAGAATATAAATCCAGAAAATGCATAAATTCAAGAGAATTCCTGGGAATTCAAAATAATCTAAAATATGTAAAGAATACATAGAATTTGAAAGAAGTCAAAAAATGTAAAGGCTTCAAACGAATTGAAAGATTTTAATGACTTTAAAGGAATTTAAAAAATTCAAAGAATTTAAATGCAAAAAATGTATCAAACTTTGTGATGCCAGCCGAATTTATTCAATTTAATCAAAAAGAATTCTAGAGAATTCAAAAGAATTGAGAAATTTCAAAAGAATTCAAGAACAGGTGTACACCTAAATCTAGTAGCAGTTAAGCACTCGATCATTATGCATCATTAAGCCTAAAAAATTAACTTTTAATTTAATAATCAAAATTCTTATAACACACTGTTTATAAGAATCTCAAAATAATTTTCAATAACTCTCTGGGTATAACTTGGAATAATCAAGTTTATTAGTTATTTCTATAAATCTATAAATTCGTAAAAAAAAACATAAAAAATTCCTCGTCGAGACATCACAGTCTGTACACAAAATTCAGCGTGAATAAGCAAATCACAATAAATAAAATAAATATCCAATCTTTCCGAATTCGATACACAAAAAATAATTACGTACGTACGTATATCAAATTCAAAATTCTAAAAAATAAATTCTAGAATTATTTTCTTTAAAATTCCCAAGTGTCCATCCAACGCAGCGAATGCATCGAACTTTTAGCATCAGCTGCAGAAGGTCCTTCCATCCCATAAGCTAATGGCGAAAATAGGTAGAAGCTAATTTAAAGAAAAAAAAATGTTTAGTCTTGTCTTTCGCTTTAAAAAAATAAATAAATAAATTTTCTTACCTATACACAACAGTTGATATAAAACAAGCCGCCAAAACATGATAAACTGTTTTTCCCACCCTCTTCGGAAGGAAAATCAAAATGCTCTCTGCAATATGATCCAAAGTTATAGCAGTCAGCATTGAATTAAAAAGCAATGCTGGGAAGTAGTGATGAAAATATAAAATCCGAGTCATAGCCCAAAAAGGAACATAATGAAGTAGCCATCCAATAAAAAGCCAGCCTCCCGCATTCATGATTTTTCTTCTTTGCTCCACACCAGCCGTACTTTCTACAAATCCACGCTGTTCTCTCACAGCGGCGTGTATAAGAAGAAAAATAAAAATGGCAAGAAACAGCAGATTTCCCCACCAAATTATCGGATTTCCGAGCAAATAAATCCTCTGCTCATTTCCAGAAAAAAATTGACCCTGTGAAAGAAGATTTGATAAACAGTTCAATTAAGAGAATACAAATTTCTGAGTTCTTTAGATAGGGTGTCTTTTCAAATCCTGGAATAAAATTCCCTGACAATTCAAGGTATAATTTTTCAGCTTCTAGGGATTCAACATGAATTTGAATAAAAATTCAAACACATTTTTATTTTATCTTCTTATACCTAAAATTCAGCGCATATTTAGAAAAAAATTAATCTGGATATTATATTAAATTTAATTGGAACAGGGTGTCCAGCGATTCTTACAAAGAAAATTCAAGGTCTTTTCCAGGTTTTCCAGGTCAAGAAATCAAGTTTTTCCAGGTCTACTTTTTTTACATCGAATAATGAAATAACCGTTTTTTATACCTGCAAAAAATGAGCCATTTCATTTTTTATTGGCCCACAGTTTCCAAAGAAATTTTTTAAAACCTTTGCGAATTCGTTGAAATTTGTAAAAGTATTTAAAATCTTTGTGAAATCTTTGAAAAATTTGCGAAATTTTTTTTAATCTTTTGAAATCATTATGTAATCTATGAAATATTTGTGAAATTATTCTTTGTTTGTGAAATCTTTTGAAATCTTTTTTTTTCGTTTGAAATCATTGAAATATTTTAAAATCTTT
Source organism: Andricus quercusramuli (assembly GCA_932178445.1). Taxonomy (NCBI): domain Eukaryota; kingdom Metazoa; phylum Arthropoda; class Insecta; order Hymenoptera; family Cynipidae; genus Andricus; species Andricus quercusramuli. The sequence goes on along the minus strand of CAKNXH010064055.1, from coordinate 195,960 downwards.
GTGAAATCTTCTAAAAAAATTGAAATATTTGTAAAATCTTTCTGAAATCTTTTGCATTCATTTAAAATCACTGAAATATCCAACACCTTTGTGAAATCTTTTGGAATCTTCAGAAAAATGTCGAAATCATTTAAAATCTTGAAATGTTTTGAAATTCTTATTAAATCTTTGAAATATTTGTGACACTTTTGAAAAATTCTAAGAAATTTGAAATCTGGTGTACTGTACCCTTTTTGAAATCTTTGAAATTCTTGTATTTTATAACATCTTGAATACATTTTTTATGAAATCTTTGAAACATTTGTGAAATCTTTTGTATTCGTTTGAAATCATTGAAAGATTCGAAATCCTTGTGAAATATTTTCAAATCGTCTGAAAAATGTTGAAAGCCTTTAAAATCTTTGAAATATTTTCAAATCTTTGAAATCTGGTGTACATTTTACACATTTTTTTTTTCTTTCGAAATCTTTAAAATACTTGAAATCTGTTGAAATCATTATGAATTCTTTGTAAAATCTTTCGTATTTGTTTGAAACCATTGAAGTATTTAAAATGTTTGTGAAATCTTATAGAATCTTCTAAAAAATGTTGAAATCGTTTAAAATCTCTGAAATCCTTATCAACTTTTTTAAATATTTTTAAATCTTCTAAAAAAAATTTGAAATCGTTTAAAATCTTTGACATTTTTTTTAATCTTCGAAATCTGGTGTACTGTATGTACCTTTTTTGTAATCTTTGAAATTCTTGTATATTTTAAAAATCTTCAATAAATTTTGTATTAAATCTTTTAAATATGTGTGAATCTTTTGTATTCGTTTGAAATCATTGAAACATTCGAAATACTTGTGAAATATTTTCAAAACATCTGAAAAATTTTGAAATCCTTTAAAATCTTTGAAATCTGGTGTACATTTTACACATTTTTTTTTTCGAAATCTTTGAAATACTTGAAATCTGTTGAAATCATTACTAATTCTTTGTAAAATCTTTCTGGAAACTTACGTATTTGTTTGAAATCATTGAAGTATTTAAAATCTTTGTGAAATTTTTTGAAATCTTCTAAAAAAATTGAAATCGTTTGAAATCTACGAAATTTTTTTAAATCTTCGTATTCTTGTTTTCTTTAAAATCTTTATCGCATTTTTTATTCCATTTTTGAAACATTTTTGAAACATTTTTGAAATTTTTCTGAAATCTTTTGCATTAATTTGAAATCATTAAAATATTTGAAATCTTTAAAAAAAGTTTGAGCTCGTTTCAAATCTTTGAAATGTTTTGAAACCTTAGAAATCTGGTAGACTATACCCTTTTTAAAATCGTTACAATCTTTGTAAAATGTTTGGAAATATTCGTGAAATCTTTCTCAAATTTTTGTTTGTGAAACCTTTCGTATTCGTTGAAATAATTGAATTATTTCAAATCATATTATATCTTGATAAATAAAAAAATTTTCAGTAGCAATATTTCTTCTAAACTAGATTTTTCTTTCATAATAGACTAAAAGATTTCAATTACTCTTCACATTTCAATAAAATAACTGTTTTAAAAGCAAAAAAATAAAATAAAATTCAAGGTTGTCGCAAAAAATTAAAGGAGGTTTCCAGGTTTTCAAGGATTTCAAAAAAATCAAGGAGAATTCCGGGTATTCAAGGTTTTTCAAGGTCGCTAGACACCCTGTTTAAACGCTTAAAATGCCTAATTTTTCAAGAAAAAATATTGCATTTTCAAAAACATGGATACATTTTTAACAAAATAGATCAATTTTCTACCAAAAAGATGATTTTTTTCAACTAAATACATGAATTCTGAACCAAATAGTTGAATTTTCTACTAAAAAAGACAAATTTTCAACTAAAAATGGAATGGGTCAATTTTCAGTTTAAAAAAAAAATTTGAAGCCAATCTGATGAATTTTATACCAAAAAGATTAATTTGCTGCAGAAAAAAAACGATTTTTCAACAAAATATATAAATTTTCAACGAAATGGTTGAATTTCTAACTTAAACAAAATAAACTTTCATCCAAAGAGTTGAATTTCGAATAAAAAAAGATCAATTTTCAACAAAAAATGGAATAGTTTTTTCCGTTAAAAAAAATTACTTTCCAACAAAAAAAAATATATTCTACTAAAATTATAAATCTTGAACTGTAATAGATGAATTTTAAAACAAAAAAATGAATTTTTAACAATAGAGTTTAACTTTCAACTCAACCGTTTTATTTTCAACTAAAAAAATGAATGTATAACTAAAATGATTAATTTTCTACCAAAAAATACGATTTTGCAACAAAATACATGAATTTTCCAGTTAAAAGGTAACATTTTTAACCAAATGGTTACAATTAAAAAAGACAAATTTTCGATCGAAAATAGCATAGTTCAATTATCAGTTTAAGAAGTTAATTTTCAACCAAACTGACGAATTTTCAACTAAAAATATTAATTTTGTACCAAAAAGATGATTTTTGAAAAAAAATGAATTCTCAACCAAATAGTTGGATTTTTAACTAAAAAAAGATCAATTTTCAATCCAATAATTGAATTTTTTATAAAAAATATCAGATTTCCAACAAAAATGTAATAGTTAAATTTTAAGTTTAAACAATTAATTTTCCATTAAAAAAAACAAATTGTTAAACCAAAGTGATTAATTTTCAACTAAAACAATCAATCTTGAACTGGTGTAGATGAATTTTAATCCAAAAAGATGAATTTTCAACTAAAATGATGAATCTTTAACTAGAATTGATCAATTTTCAAACTAAAATATAAAAGTTCAATTTTCAGTTTAAAAATTAATTTTCAACCAAACTAATGAACTTTTAACTTATAAATTTAATTTTCTACCAAAAACGATTATTTTTTAATAAAAGAAATTAATTATTAACCAAATAATTGCATTTTTAACTGAAAAAGATAAGTTTTATAAGAACTACTTGAATTTTGAATTAAAAAATATCAGTTTTCAACCAAAAATGGAATAGTTAAATTTTCAGTTAAAAAATTAATTTACCACACAAAAAAAAATTCAAATCAAAGTGGTGAATTTTCAACTAAAATAATTAATCTTCAATTGGAATAGATGAATTTTCAACCAAAAATATGAATTTTCAACTAAAATGATGAATGTTCTACTGAAATTCTTAAATTTTCAATAAAAAAGATGACTTTTCAAACAAGAAGATTAATTTTATACCAAAAACGACGATCTTTCGATTAAAAAAGACAAATTTTCAACCAAATAGTTGAATATGGAAAATGGACAAGTTCAATTTTAAGTTGAAAAACGTAATTTTCGACCAAAAGATGAATTTTCAACCGAGAAGATTAATTTCTACCAAAAAATATGAATTTTCAACTGAAAAAGTAATTTTTCAAACCAAAATTGAATAGTTCAATTTTTAGTTTAAAAAAATTAATCTGCAACCAAAGAGATAAATTACTTAAAATGATGGAATATTCAAGTGTTATAGTTACATTTCCAGTTTAAAAACATTAATTTCCAACAACAATCAATTTCAACAACATATTTAAAGTTTCAATTGGAATAGTTAAATTTTCAGTAGAAAAATCATTTTCAGCCAAAAAAAAAAAAACGATTTTTCAACAAAATGCTTCATTTTTCAAACAAGGAGATGAATTTTGAATTCAAATGATAAATATTTAATCAAAACTATCAATTTTTAACAAAAGAGTTTGACTTTCAACCATGTAATTAAATTTTCATTCCAAAAAAAGATGCATTCTGAAGCCGAAATGTATTATTTGATATTTCAACCGAAAAAGATTTTATTTTTATTCAAAAAAAGTTTAATTCAACTAAAAAAGATTAATTTACAACACAGAATAAAATAGTACAATTTTCAGTTAAAAAATTAATTTTCAACCAAACTGATGAATTTTCAACTAAAATGATGAATCTTTAATTGGAATAGTTGAATTTTCAACAAACAAACAAAATTTTCAACAACATAGTTAAAGTTTCAATTGGAACAGATACATTTTTAGTAAAAAAATTAATTTTCAGCCAATAAACTTGTTTGCAATCAGAGATGTATTTTCAATTAAAATTATGAATCTTGAACAAAAAAATTACTTTTCAACAAAAGAGATTTAAACCAAAAAAGATTTGAATTTTTAATCAAAAACACTTGAATTCAACAAACAAAACGACTTTTCAACATGAGATGAATTTTCAACTATGACAGATTTTTGAGTCGAGAGAGATAAACAATTGCAAACAAACTGTTGAATTTCCAAGCAAAAAGCTGAACTTTTAACCAAGAAGATTAATTTTCTACAAAAAAAAATCGTATTTTCAATAAAATACGTGCATTTTGAACTAGATACTTCAATTTTCAGTTTAAAACAAACAAAAATCGAATTTTCGAAAAAAATAGTTAAATCCGATTATATAAAGCTACTTTTACAAATAAAGAATCATTGTTATTTAATTTTATATTGCAATTTGAAAAAATTAAGCATGCTCTCGAAAAAATTCCCTGACTTTAAAAAAAATTCCTTGACTTTCCAGGTTTTTCCAGTTATATAAAAATTCCCTGACAATTTCAGGTTTTCCAGGTAGGATAGACACCTTGTTTGAGGAAAATACCTACTCTATAATTAATTGGCCAGTGCCAAGGCTTCGAAGAAATTTCTCCTTCTTTGACTTTCAAATCAGAATTTCCTTGCAACATTACAGCATGCGATTCTATAAATCTTTTCAAAAATCCTGGCGCGTAAACTTGGAAACTCACATTCGGTACTGCAAAGAATAATTAAAATACCATATTGGAGTCTCTAAAAATTTTTTTTTTTTAAAGCGACTGGAGATTGAAATACTCACACTTGGCGTAATTATTATCTTCAATATTCCACAAGGCATTTTTGTCCCTCATATTAGGGTTGCAAGACACCTCTTGCTGATTGAATGCCCTGAAAATATCACCAAAATTTGAAATAAAAATCGAGGGGTAGATTAATTAATTAATCAGAAAGAACTAACCATTTCGGTAAGGTTTTTCCACTGCAGGTTAAAGCACAGTGATGTAAATAGTGAACGAATTTTAATTTACTCGAGACGGTTTCAACAACATCTCCTTCCTTTCCATGATCGATCAAAACCTTCCAGACATCATTTGCATCTCCTGTTCCATTCTGTAAAAAAATATATAAATATTTATTTATGATTTTGTATTTTTTATCAATACAAATATTTAAGGGTCGCCTCTAAAAAAAAGTTTCTGGTAATTTATCATGAAAATTAAAAAATTAAAACTTTCATACCTGAAAAATTTTGAAATTCAAGAATTCTGAATCAGACTAAAATCAAATTCAAAATCTCATTTAACGTCCAATAATCAAGTCAATATATAGAATTCCTGAAAATAAAACAAGAATACAACGATAAAATTTGGACAACCACCACAAAATGCCCCTATTGCAATTCCTAAAAAACAAAATAAAAAAATTTGTTTCTTTGGACAAAAATAAAGAAAAAGAAAAGAAAAATGAGAAGACAACCAACCAAATCCCCTTCCTTCTCTTTTTTATTTCTTTCGTCTTTTTTATTTTTATTATTAAATCATTTTTCTTTCCTCTTTTTTATTTTTGTCCAAAGAAACAAATTTTTTTATTTTGTTTTTTAGGAATTTTAATAGGAGCATTTTGTGGTGGTTGTCTAAATTTTATCGTTGAATTCTTGTTTTATTTTCAGGAATTCTATATATTGAAAAATGTTGATTCAAGGCATTAAAAATCTTCTGAATTTAAAGCATTTTTTATAACTCGGTTTATTTTCCAACATTTTGTTAAGAATTTTACAGAAAATCATGTGGTCACATTTGTCACACGCATTTTTAACAAAGAAGACGAATTTTCAACAAAATACATGATTTTTCGAATGAATAGTTTAATTTTCAATTAAAAAAGATGAATTTTCAACCAAAATGTGAAAGTAAAATTTAAAATATTTAAAATAAGGTAATAAGCAATTTAAATAATAATTTTCAACCAAATAAAAATGAATTTTCAACAAAAGAGTTGAATTTTCAACCAAAGAGATGAATTCTCATTTTAAAGGATGATCTTTTCAATGAAAAAGACAAATTTTCAACAAATTTCAACCAAGAAGATTAGTTTTTTATCGCAAAAGACGAATTTTCAACGAAAAAAGATCAATTTTCAACCAAATATGGAAAAGTTACATTTTCAGTAAGGAAAATTAGTTTTCCAACCAAGAAAGAAACCAATATTAAAAAAGATAGTGAAATTTTCAACCAAAGAGATGAATTTTTAACTAAAATGATGAGTTTTCAACTAGGATAGTTTAATTTTCAGTTAAACAAATTAATTTATAACCAAAGAGATGAATTTTCAACTAAAATTATGAATGTTACTAAAATTATTGAATTTTCAATCAAACCGATTAATTTATAACAACGAAGATCAATTTCTACTAAAAAGGACGAATTTTCAGCTGAAAAATATCAAATTTAACCAAATAGGGAGAAATTACATTTTTTGTTAGAAAAATTAGTTTTCAACAAAACAAGATAATTTTCAAAGGAAATAGTAATATTTTCAACTAAAACGATGAATCTGTAACTAGAATGTAATTCAATTTTCATCCAAAAAGATAATTTTAAACAAAAAGGACGAATTTTCCACCAAAAATTAAATAGTTAAATTTTTAGTTACAAAAATTAATGTTCAACCGAAGACATAAATTTTTAGCTAAAATGATGGTACATTCAACTAGAATAGTAACATTTTCAGTTAACAAAATTAATTTTCAACAACAAAAATCAAAATTTCAACAAATTAGTTCAAGTTCCAAATGGAATAGTGAAATTTTCAGTAAAAAAAATTAATTTTCGGCCAAGGAAAAAACGGATTTTCAATAAAATAGCACATTTTCTAACGAACGAGATGAATTTTCAATTAAAATTTATGAATCTTGAACCAAAAAAATGAATTTTTAACGAAAGAGTTTAACTTTCAACCACTTCAATTTTAGTTCCAAAAACTGTTGAATTTTCCAGCAAAAAGAAGAATTTTTTACGAAGAAGATTACTTTTCTACCAAAAAGAACGTATTTTCAACAAAAATACATAAATTTTTAACCAGATACTTGAATTCTCAACAAAATGCTTGAATTCTCAACTAGATACTTGAATTTCCAACTAAAAACGATCAATTTTTAACCAAAAATACAATAGTTAAATTTTCAATTGAAAAAATTTAATTTCAAACAAAATTTTTTTTTTGGAAGAAAATAGCTCATTTTTCAACTCAAGAGATGATTTTTTAATTAAAATGATGAATCTTCAACCGAAAAAATTAGGTTTTAAACTTTCAATTAAGTAATTCAATTTCCATTCAAAAAAGTATGAATTCTGCACGAAATAATGCAGTTGCGGATATTTTAACCAAGAAAGATTTTAATTTTTAATAAAAAATAGTTTAGTTCAACCACAAAAGACTACTTTTCAACAAAATTGAATTTTCAACTCAGAAAAATTTTTTAGCCAAGAAAGAGAAAAAAATTGCAAACAAACTGTGGAATTTTCAAGCAAAACAATTTTCAACCAAGAAGTTTAACTTTGTACCAAAAAAAGACGAATTTTCAAAAAAAATACAAGAATTTCAAACCACAAATATAATAATTAATTTTCAGTTGAGAAACTTAATTTCAAAGAAATAAAAAACGGATTTTCAACAAAATATTCAAGTACAGTAATATAAAGCGACTTTTACAAATAAAAAATTATTGTTATTCAATTTTATATTGTAATTTAAAAAAAATGATTGATTTCAAAAAATCATTACCTCTCCATAGCCAGTGACTTGATAATGTTTTTTAGAAACTGGAGCAATTTCCTTATGAGAATGTAAATTCCTTCGAGTGACAACATGTTCCAAACGAATTAAATCGCCATGTTTAACTAAAACTGGCTTCTCTGGTATTTCTTCTGTATCGTATTTCTTCACTAGCCATAAATTATTGTCATCTTTGTGCGAGTATGTCGTAATCTATAAAATTTAAAAATCCATCGAATTTCTTAAAATTTTCACATATTACATAACATTCAAAAGGGGGATTTTGACCCGATTACGTAACATTTTTAATTTATGAATTTTCTGCACCATCAACTTTGTATATCAAAATTTCTAAATAAATAATTTTAATTCATCATAAAATTTTATTTTTAAAATTAAATTGTCAATGATTTTTTAAACTTTCTGACATTTTCAAAGAGATAAGAAAAGTTAAATTATGACCAAAAACTTATTTTGAATTCGAAAAAAAAATTAGAAGCTTTTTAATAATTATGAAAGATTTTAGATTAAATTTTATTCAAGATTTCTGGAAAATTTTTTAATGATTTAGGTTCTATTTTAAAAGAATAATTTCAAGTTTTGAACATTTCAAAATGTCTGTAAAAAGAATATGGGAGATTTTGGGACAATTTTTTTCATTTTTCTGGATTAAAAAAATTTACGTTAACTAAATTTGGCAGGAATTTCCAAGCAAAAATTGAAAAACATGACAAAACATCTTTAATTATTTTCTACAATTTTTTAAAAGAGTGCATAATTTTAAAAAAATGAGTAAGTTTAAAAGATATTCAGAAGTTTTTAAACGATTCGAAAATAATTAAAACTTGTAAAGAATTTTTCATAATTTTGTTAAGGTTTCACGAAAATGAAAAAAAAATTCTAGGTTCCTAGGAAAAATTCAAACGATTTTTTATTTCGAAAAATTAAATTTACGAGATTTTTTAAAAAGATTTCGAAACATTTCAAAAGATTTCTAAAATTGTTAAGGAAGAATCTGAAAGATTTTTATCGAATTTATTTAATTTTGCGGAAATGAAAAAAAATCAGGAAAAATTTGAATAATTTTTAGACATTAGAAGATTTAGAAGGTCCGAAAAGATTAAAAAAAGAGTAAATTCAAGAAATATTTTTAAAGAATTTGGGACGTTTTAAATAGATTAGAAAGATTTAAAAGCTTGGAAATATTTCCGGAAATTTATTAAATATTGCTTGATTTCTTCCAAACTTCTAAAAGTCCTAAGCATCTTTTAACAAAACACGAATTTTCCTACTATTTTTTAAATTCCTATGAAATAGAACAATTTTTTTTTTAATCTTCTAGATTCTATTTTGACACATCTGAAATATTCATCTGAAATATTCTCAATTCTCAGAATTTAATTTCAGCTCGAATTTAAGTGTTCAAAATATTGTTTTATTTATTTCTAGATAATACTTCATCTTGAAAAACTTTTTTTTTATTAAAAAAAAAAAACGAGGAGGTTAAAAGATCGAAAATAATGTTACGTAATACGTGAACGCTCCCTAATCGAAATTTATAAACACCTGTTGCTGTCGAGCACCAATTCCTTCTGGATAAATGTGCCAATGAGAGTGCAAATATCCACCTCCAGTTCTGTGATTTTTTAAAGTAATTGAAGCCCCATAAGCCAATTGTCGCGGCATTGTCGCATTATGCAGAGAATTTCCTTTCAGAAGTGATTGAAATTCCGAACTATAAAATCCGTCTCCGCTTCCACTGAATTTTTAAATTTTAATTAATTATAAATAGAGATAACTCATGATTAAATACAGATTTTTACAATACCTCTTGTTGAGAATATTTAAATGGATGTAGAAAAAGGTCATGTAGAGTAAAATTGGGAATACAATTAAACAAATACATCTCGCCAATAAATGTTTTCCAACATTCGTCTGAAAAAATAATGAACTAGAAAATACCGAGTAGCATTTTGCTACACATAATTAAATAGTATTATATTTTTCATACACAAAATATTTTCTTTGCAGAATATATTCTACACAGAAATAGTCATTATTTTATTCTGAAAATATTCTTAAAACGAAAATACAAATATATTGGACAATGTGCACCCAAAAAAGATTGAAAAATTCGTTGTTAATCACTTTCGTATTTGACACGTAGTTTCTGTTGTATTCGTAAAAAACATTGAAAATAAAAATAAAAATTGTTGGACAAACGACACAAGCTACAAAAAAAAATAAACAAAATTTGTTCACCCAAAAAAAAGCTACAAATTCAATAATTATTTTTTGCTAAGACGCGTGGTTTTTGTTTTAATCGTGAAAAATGACATTACAAAAAAAATTAAATTTTTGGATAAAATGACACAAGGTACAATAAAATGTTTGATAACGAAAATGTTTTTAAATTTGATCTGAAAATTTGCTTTCAATCTTTTTTCTCAACAAAATAATTGAATTTTTACCAAATAGTTGAATTTTCAACCTACAGAGATACATTTTTAACCAAATAGTTAAATTTTCAAACAAAAAAGATTAAATTTCAACCGAAAAAGTTGAATTTTTAACCAGATAGTAGAATCTTGAAGCTAAAAACACTATTTTTTGTAAGAAAGTTTAATTTTCATTTGAAAAGGACGAATGTTTCTCAAAAAAGACGAATTAAAAAAAAAGTTAAATGTTTGACCAAAAAAAAAGATTACTTTTTAACAAAATAATTCAATTTTCAACAAAATAGTGGAATTTTTACCCGTAGAGATGTTTTTTTAAACCAAATAGTCAAATTTTCAACAACAAAAAATAAATATTTAAATCAAAATGATATAGTTAAATTTTCATTTAAAAACATTAATTTTTAACCAAAAAAAAACGTATTTCCAACCAAATAGTTCAATTTTCAATCAAAGAGGTGAATTTTCATCAAAAAAATAAATTTTAAACAAAAGAGTTCAACTTTCAATCAAGTATTTGAATTTTCAAACAAAAAAAAGAAAAACAAGATGAATTATCAACGATAAATGTTATAGTTGATATTTCAAACAAAAAATATTTTGATGTTAAATAAAAAATAGTAGGATTCTACCGAAGATGAATTTTGAATAAAATATGTAATAGGTGATATTTCAACCAAAGAAGAGTTTAATTTTAAATCAATAACAGTTACATTCAACCAAAAAGATGAATTCTTAACAACAGCATTTTTAACAACAGATATTTCGACAACAACAAAGGTTTAATTTTTAATCAAAAACAGTTGAATTCAAGAAAAACAGACGAATTTTCAACAAAATACTTAAGTTTTTAACAGAATAGTCGAATATTTACCGGCAGAGATGTTTTTTGTACTAAATAGTTAAATTTTCATCTAAAAAAGGAAATTTTTCAAAAAAATAGTTAAACTTTCAACCAAAGAGGTTAATTTTCGACAAAAAACATGTATTTTAAACACAAAAGTTCAACTTTTAGTCTGGTAGTTGAATTAAAAAAAAAATAATTATCAACGATACACGTTATGGTTGATATTTCAAACAAAAAATATTTGAATTTTATATAAAAATTAGTTGAATTCAACAAGAAATGTAATACTTAATGTTTCAACAACAGAAAAGTTTTATTTTCAATCAAAAGCTGTTAAATTCACGAAAACACTTCATTAAAAAAACGAATTTTCAACCAAATAATATATAAAGTAACTTTCCTCAAATTAGGAATATTTTTTATTCCATTTTATATTGCAATTAAAAAAATAGGCCAGCATTCGAGAAAATTGCCGGACATTTCCAGGTTTTTGGAGGTATATAAAAATTCTCAACGAAAAATATTATAGTTAAATTTTTAACTAAAAATGAACGATTTTCAGCCAAAAATGGAATAGATAAATTTTCAGTTAAGAACATAATTTTTCAAACAAAAAAATATGAATTTTCGTTACATTTTGAACCAATAAAATGAATTTTGATCAAAGTAGTTCAATTTTCAACCAACAGTTGAATTTTCGACTAAAAATATGATTTTTTAACAAAATAAATGATTTGTAGAATATATTCTGTGTAGAAAATATTTTATGTAGGAAAAATATAAAAATATAAATTTATGTGTAGGATATATTTGTGTAGGACCAGCCTTGTCCCGAAAATATCTATTCTTAATAAATGAAAATTGAAAACATATAATAATTTACGTACTATGGGTTCATTTAAATTTCCAAGTTCTCGCCAAAGTTCGTGAATGGTGTAAAGTCCTACGAGAAGAACGACAAAGAGTCCAACGAATTTTACACTTATGGTGCAAGCAATGGAAATTCCAGTAAATGCGAGCCAACCCCACCAAGAAAGGGTAAATGGTCGATTTTGTAAAGAATTTACACGTGCCATTCCCCATGTTGCACACATCATAAAACATAAAAGGATTGGATCCAAGAGAATGTACTGATTCAGTGTTAATAGGCCAATATCTGAAATAATCAAATAACTTATTAATATAACTCAATATTTATATTATAAACTATATTTCTAATGCTTTATATTTATTTTATAATAAAATATTACAAAGGAACTAGGAAAATATTGAAAATGAAGAGAATTCATAGTATACAAATAATGTGAAGAATTCAAAAGAATTCAAAGAATTTTCGTAATTGAAAAGAATTGAAAAACTTTAAAGACTTCAGAAGAACTCAAACTTAAATTCATGGTGGAAAAAAGTGTCAGGGGAAATTAAAATAATTAAAGGTAAATTTTAATTCAAAAAATTTTCAAGATTTCAAGAGAATTTGAAGAATTCAAAAATAATTATGGAAATTCAAAGAATTAAAGGTGGATTTAAAAAAAAAACTTCCAGGGAATTTCAAACAATTTCAAGAATGTAAAGAATTCAAAGAATTTTTGAGAATTAAAGAAATCAAGGAATTTGTGAGATTTAAACGGCTTAATGGTATAAAAATAATTGAAAGAATTTAAAGAATTCAAAAAACTTTCAAGAGTTTGAATGAATTCAAAGAATGTACAGAAAAAAAATCATTCTAAATAATGTAAAGAAATAAAAAACTATACAAACTTTTTAGAATTCAAAAATTGTAGAAAATTCATAACAAATTCAACAAACTTCAAAGAAATTCAAAAGAATTCAAAGGAATGTAAAGAAATCAAGGAATTTAAAGAATTCTATTGAATTCATCACGAATTCAGAAAACTTCAAGGTTTTTAAAAAATCTAAGAATTTAAAGAATTCAAAAGAATGCAAAGCAATTAAAGAATTCAAACAATTTTCAGGACTTTAAAAAAAAATTAAAGAATTTGAAAAACTTTCAACAAGACTTTAAAAGAATTTAGAAAAATCAAAAGAATGTAAAAAAATCAAAAAATTCAAAGAAAATAAGTAAATCAGAGAATCTAGAAAATTAAACAAACTTTCAAAATTTCAATAGAATTTGAAGAATTCAAAGATGCTAAAGAAATCAAAGAATTTGAAGAATAAAAAAATATTTAAATAAATAATAAGACTGTAAATTTTTTTAAATATTTGAAAAGAAGTCAAAAACTTTAAAGACTTCAAAAGAACTCTATGAATTCAAGGAACTGTTAGGAATTCATGACGAATCAACAAATATTCAGGGATATTTAAAAGAATTAAAAGGTAAATTCGAAAAACGTCCGAAGAATTGAAAAAATTTGAAGAATGTGATGAGAATTTATGAGATTTAAAAAAATCAAAGAATATAAAAAATTAAAAAAATTTTCAAAAGTTCAACAGAACTCAAAGTATTCAAAGAATGTGAAGAAATAGAAAAATTGAAAAAAAACTTGCAGAAATTCAAAAGATCAAAAGCGTCTAAAGAACTTCAAAGAATTTGAAGAACTAAAAACTATTTAAAGAAATCAAACGAACGTAAAAAAAATTAAATCTAAATGACTTTCAGGAAATTCAAAATAATTCAAAGAATGTAAAGAATTTATAGAATTCAAAATGATGCAATTAAATTTAAAAAATTGAAGAATTAATAAGAACTGTCAACACTTCGAAAGAATTTAAGGAATTCAAAAAATGTAAAGAATATTCAAAAGAAGTCAAAAACTTTGAACACTTGAAAAAATTAAGGAATTCAAGGAACTGTACGGCATTCTTGGCAAATTAAAAAAACTTCCAGAGAATTTAAATGACTTCCAGGGAATTCGAAATAAATTATAGAATTTGAAGAATTCAAGATAATGTAGTTATATGAAATAATTGAAAGAAAAAAACTGCCAATACTTCAAAAGAATTTGAAGCACTCGAAGAATGTAAAGAATTTGAAGAATATTCAAAAGAAGTCAAACATTTTAATCACTTCAAAAATTACGGAATTCAAACAATCAAAGGAAATTCTTGGCAAATCAAAATAATTCAAAGAATTTAAACAAATCAAAATAATGTAAAGGCATCAAAGAATTTAAAGAATTAAAAAAAATTGTCAAAACTTCATAATAATTTGAAGAATATTCAAAAGAAGTCAAAAACTTTAAAAACTTTAAAGAAACTCATGAAATGCAAATAATTGTAGGATATTCATGGAAAATTTTTAAAAAATTTCAAGGAAATTCAAAAAAATTCAAAGAATTTAAATAATTTAAAAAACTTTCAAGAATTCAAAGAATGTGAAGAAAAAAAATTAATTCAAAAGAATGAAAAGAATTTAAAGAATTGAAAGAGCTTTCAACGCTTCAAAAGAATTTAATGAATTAAAAAAATTTCTATGAAACTCAGGTGACTTCCAGGGAATTAAAAAAAAATGTATAGAATTTAAAAGAATGCAAATACTTCAAAAGAATTCAAATAATTCAAAAGAAGTCTAAAACGTTCAAAACTTTAAAAGAACTCAAAGTGTTCTAAGAATTAGAGGAAATCCAGGTGAATTAAAAAAATCTAAGAGAATTCAAATTAATTAAAGGTAATTTCAAAAGAGTTCCGAGGAATTTGAAAATTAAATTTTTTTTAGAATTTAAAAAATTGAAAAACATTTAAAGAAATCAACGAATTAAAAGAATTGAAAAGTTCAATTCATATTATCAACTATATTTATATCGCTTTACATTCATTTTTTAATAAACTGATAAAAGGGAACTAGGGAAATATTGAAAATGAAAAGAATATTAATTGGTAGGAAAATATTACCACATAAAACGAGTAGACCAGAAATTGTAGCAGCTCGTAAAGATTTTGTCAGATCCCAAACTGTGAGGAATGAAAGAGGAACTATCGTTGCTCCCAAAAATGTGCAAAACTGAAGAAAAATTTTCATTGAGAAATAAGACCTCGATCAAATGTTTCCAATTATGAAAAAAAATATTTACCACTCTCATTCCAACGTAGTTTACGTTTTCGTATTTATCGCCAGGTTTTTCAAAAGGAAATTTACCATCATATCCGGTTAAATAACCAGAAAGAGCTATCAGCATCTTAAAAGAATAAAAAATATTATTGTGTAATATAATAATAGTATAAAAGTAGGTGTTTCTAATTAGTTTTACCTTGCCAAGAGGAGGATGAACATCAAAGAAAAATGTTCTGTTAATATACCAACTACCCATTTTGCCGAAATGAGTTTCATCCCAACTGTAATCAATTGTAAGTAACCATTTTAAAATTTTTAAATTATTAAATTATTAATTATATGTTTATTATTTATTTAACTCACCACACATGCTGTGGCTCTGCTACTTTGTAAAACCTGGTACCAGCAGTCAGGATGACAATAACAATAAAAAATAACCACCAATTTCTGAAAAAATAATTTTTTAATTGTGTAAGTAATATTTACATTTTCCCAGGGGTTGACCGACCTTTGAGTTTACACAAGATTTCTAAAAAAATTACGGTAAATTCCAAAAATGTCCACACAGTTAAAAATAATGCAAAGAACGTAAAGAATTCAGAAGTATGTAAAGAATTTATAGAATCCAAAAATATTTGAAGAAATCAAAGAACTTAAAGAATTCGAAAGAACGTAAATAAAATAAAGAACTCAAAGAATTTGAAAAACTATAAAAATGTTAAGAGTTCAAAGAACTTAAATAATTTTGAAACGAAGGCAATGATTTCAAAGACTTTGAAAGAACTCTTTGAATTAGAGGGAATTCAGAAAACTTGCAAAAAATTCAGAAAACTTTAAGGTAAATTCAAAACATTCCCAGGAAATGTAAAATAATTCAAATAATGGCAATAATTCAGAGAATTTCAAGAATACAAAGAAGTCATAGAATTTTAGGACTTTTAAAGACTTCAAACGAATTTTATAGAATTCCAAGAATTATATAATTCAGAAAGTTATCAATGATTTTAAAAATGTTTTCAAAAATTACAAAGAATTTAAATATTTAATTCCAAAATTTAAGATTAATTAATAAAAATTCCACGCGACTTGAAAAAATTCAAAGAATTAAAAGACTTGAAATAAATAAAAACAGACAATAACTTTAAAGACATCAGAGAATTTAAAACAACACAAAGAATTAGAGGGAAGTTAGAAAACTCAAAGGGAATTCAAAAATGTTAAAGGTGAATTCAAAAGACATCCAGAAAATGTAAATAATTCAAAACAATTGAAGGTAAATTTAAAAAACCTTCACTTAATTCAAAATAATTCAAAAAATGAAAAGCAATACAAAATAAATAAAAAGATTTGAATATATTTCACAAAGATTTCAATGATTTTACAAAGATTTCAAAAATTTCCAAATATTGCAAAGATTTAATAATATTTCAAAAGATTTCAGAGATTTCAAAAGATTTCAGAATATTTAATTAAAAAGATTAGAAGTAAGTTTTTAAAAATCCATATTTTAGAAGATTTTACAAAGATTTCAATTATATTTTATAAAGATTTCAAGATTGTAATTATTTCAAAAAACCTGAGAGATGTCAAAATATTTCAGAATATTTCAAAGATTACCAAAATATTTCACGAATATTTCAAAGATTTCAATGATTTCATGAAGATTTCAAAAAGATTTTTCACAATTATTTCAACGATTTCAATGAAATTTCAGAAAGATCTAGAAGATTTCAAAATATTGTAAAGATTTCGAAGATTACACAAGGATTTAAAAAGATTTCACAAATATTTCAGACAGATTTTAAACATTTCACAAAGATTTCAAAGATTCCAAAAAGATTGTAAAGAGTTCAAATGATTTCAAAGATTAAAAAAACAATCCGGAACACTTCACATATATTTTTAAGATTTCAAGGATTTCACAAAGATTTAAAAAAGATTTAGAAGATTAAAAAACGTTGGAAATATTTTTAAACATTTCACGAGGATTTCAAAGATTTCACAAAGATTTTACAGATTTTACAAAGATTTGAAAAGATTTGAGGAAAATTGCAATGATTTCACAAAGATTAATTTTGTTTAAAATTTTACAAAGATTTTAAACGTTCCAAAAGATTGTGATAAATTTAAAACATTTCAAATATTTCACAAAGATTTTAAAATATTTCAAAAAGACTGCAATGATTTCACAAAGATTTAAAAAAATTTTTAACATTTCACAAAGATTTGATTGATTCCAAAAGATTGTAATGATTTCGAAAGAGTTCAAAGATTTCAAAACAATTTAAACATTTCACAACAATGTTTAAGATTCCAAAAGATTGTAATGATTTCAAAACATTTTAAAAGTTTCAAAAAGATTTTAAAGATTCCAAAAGAGTGTAATGATTTCAAAAAATTTCAAAGAATTCACAAAGATTTAAAAATATTTCAGAAATATTGAAATGATTTCATAGAGATTTAAAAATCAATTTAACATTTCTGAAAGATTTTAATGATACCAAATGATTGTAATAAATTCATAACATTTCAAAGATTTCAGACAGATTTTTAACATTTCACGAATATTTCAAAGATTCTGAAAGAATGTAAAGATTTCAAAAGATTTCAAAATCTTTCAGAAATATTGCAATGATTTCACAAAGATTTAAATACAAATTTAAACATTTCGGAAAGATTTTAAAGATTCTGAAATATTGTAAAGATTTCAAAATCTTTAAAAATATTTGAAAATATTGTTAAATATTTCAATAATTGCACAAAGGCTGCAATGATTTCACACAGATTTCAACAAAAATTTCACAAAGATTTCAAAGATTATAAAAGATTGTAATTATTTCAAAACATTTACAAGATTTCACAAAGATTTTAAAATATTTCAGAAAGATTGCAATGATTTCACAAAAATTTTAATGATTCCAAATGATTGTAATAAATTCAAAACATTTAAAAGATTTCACAAATACTTAAAAATATTCCAGAAAGATTGCAATGATTTCACAAAGATTTAAACAAAAATTTAAACATTTTCCAAAGATTCCATGAGATTGTAATTATTTCAAAAGATTTCAAAGATTCTAAAAGAATGTAAAGATTTCGAAAGATTTTAAAATATGTATTGTAATGATTTCACAAAGATTTAAACACAAATTTAAACATTTCATACAAATTTTAAAGATTCCAAAAGACTGTAATGGTTTCAAAATATTTCAAAGATTTCACAAAGATTTAAAAATATTTCAGAGAGGTTGCAATTATTTCACAAAGATTTGAAAGATTCTGAAATATTGTAAAAATTTCAAAAGATTTAAAAATATTTCAATAATTTCACAAAGATTTAAACGAAAATTTAAAAATGCCACCAAGATTTTGAAGATTACAAAAGATTGTAATGATTTCAACAAATTTCAAAGAATTCACAAAGGTTTAAAAATATTTCAGAAATATTGCAATGATTTCACAGATTTAGAAAAAATTTAACATTTCACAAAGATTTTAATGATTCCAAATGATTGCAATAAATTTAAAACATTTGAAAGATTTCACAAAGATTTGAAAATATTCCAGAAAGAGTGCAATGATTTCACAAAGATATAAACAAGAATTGAAACATTACACAAAGATTTTGAAGATTCGAAAAGATTGAAATGATTTTAAAACATTTCAAAGATTTCACAAAGATTTGATCATTTCACGAAAATTTTAATGATTCCAAATAATTATAATAAATTCAAAATATTTAAAAGATTTCACAAAGATTTAAAAATATTCCAGAAGGATTGCAATGATTTCACAAAGATTTAAACAAAAATTTGAACATTTCACAACGATTCCATAAGATTGTAATGATTTCAAAATATTTTAAAGATTCCACA
>CAKNXH010064055.1:158364-176937 GCA_932178445.1 Andricus quercusramuli | reverse complement strand
ACATTTCACAAAGATTTCAAAGATTCCATAAGATTGTAATGATTTCACAGATTTCAAAAGATTTAAAACAAATTTCAAAAGATTACCAAAACGATCCGAAAACACTTCACATATATTTCAAAAATGTCAAAGATTTCATGAAGATTTAAAAGATTTCACAAACGTTAAAATGATTTCACGAAGATTTCAACGATCTTGTACAGCAGATTTCGAGAGTTACATATAATAACATTGAAATCACATATAATCAACCGCTCTTCGATGGATATTTTTAAATAATTTGTTATACTTACAAGTTTTCTGTATCCTTCTTCTCCTCCTCTTTATATGCCATTTGTTTGTTTCCTGCATTTTTAATTTCTTTTTCAGCTTTGACTGTCATATTTCACTCTATATATTTTCCACTTTATTAAATTTAAACTATAGGAAGAAAGTCTCTTAAAAAATGCAGCATTTCTGTAAAACAATATCGTCAAAATTTGGGTAAAGGTTATTATTGAAAGTGAAAAATTACTTAATATTCTGATTAAATTTAAATTCTAATTAATTGTACCTATTATAAATGAGTTAAAATCTAAATTTTTTTCATTCTAAGTCAACTGAATCAGACAAGCTTCCAAAAATTACAGATCTTTGATGAAATGAAGAAAATCGTACGTCAACAAAATATAACTGTAAATTAAATTCTTGATACTCGGTTCACCAGCAGTGGCGCAACTAGCATTTGTGGGCCCTCTGCAAAAAATGTTCTTCCCCGGCGCACACATATCAACCGTAGTTATAGTACGCCCAATCCACCGCTAGGTGGCGATAACTGCTTGAGTCTAAATAGCGCGAAAATTCAAATTAAATAAAAGAAAAATTGCTATTTTTTAATGCAAATTCATAATAAAATTGTATAGTTTACTTAAAAAACAAAGAAAAAGTATCAGCGATTCAGTTTGAAAATAATGAATTTAATACGTTGAGTACTGGTCAGATTTTATTACATCTTGGAGGAATGTCCAGCAGAAATTCGATCTATTCAAAAGAAAATATTGCATTTTTTTACAAAATAGATCAATTTTTAACCAAAAAGTTGACTTTTCAACCAAGAAGATTAACTGCTCAATTAAAAAAAAATATGTTTTCTAACCAAAAGTGAAATAGTTACATTTTCAGTTTAAAAATTCGTTTTTAACAAGAACAACAAAAAATTTCAACAAAATAGTTAAATTTTCAACAACAAAAAAATGAATTTTCAAACAAAAAAATGAAATTTCAATTAAAAAGATGAACCTTCAATAAAAAAATGAAATTTTAATTCAGTAGTTCATCTTTCAACTGAGTAGTTGAAAATTGATATTTTTCACTTAAAAATTAATATCTTTATTTAAATATTGAACTACTTTGTTGGAAATTAGTTTTTTTATTTGTTTGAAAATAAGTTTTTCAACTAAAAATTTTAGTATTCCATTTTTTATTAAAAATGTATCTTTTTTAGTTTACAATTCAACTGATCGTTTGAAAATTCATATATTTTGTTAAAAATTAATTTTTTTTTTGCAAATTAAGTTTTTGAATGAAAATTTTGAATATTCAATTTCTGGTTTGAAAGTTATATTTTTAAGTGAAAAAATCAACGATGTGTTTGAAAATTTATGAATTTTACTTAAAAATTCTACTTCGTTTTAAGAAAATTAATCTTCTTGTTTAGAAATTCATCTTTGTGGTGGGGAATTAATTTCTTTTGTTTTGAAGTTAATTTTTTTAAATTAAAAATTCGTTTTTGTTTGCTTGAAAATTTATCTTTTTTAGTTGAAAGTTCTTTTATTTTAAAAAATTCGTCTTTTTTGGTAGAAAATTATCCTTCTTGCTAGAAAATTCATTTTTTTGTTGTTATAATTGAACTATTTTGTTGTTGTTGGGAACGAATTTTTTCAACTGAAAAGTTAAATACTCCACTTGTTGTTTAGAATTGATTTTTCTCAGATAAAAATTTATTGCTTTCTTTTAAAATTAAACTATTTTGTTGAAAATTCGTTTTTTTTTGTAGAAAATTATTTTTTTCAACTGAAAATTTAACCATTCCATTTTTGGTTAAAAATATATTCTTTCTACATAAGCATTGCACTATATGGTTGAAAATTCTTTTTCTTTTTTTTTTGTAGAAAAATATTCTTTGTGTTTGAAAACTGATTTTATTTAGCTGAAAAATTAACTATTTGTTTGAGAAATTCATATATTTTATTTAAAGTTTCCACTTTTCGTAAGAAAATTAATCTTCTTATTTAAAAATTCATCGCTTTCTTAAAAATCATTATATTTGGTTTTAAAGTTAACTATTTTTTTAAACATTCTTTTTCTGGTTTGCTTGAAAATGTACCTTTTCAGTTGAAACTTCTTGTATTTTTAAAAAATCCGTCTTTTTTGGTAGGAAATTTTTGTTCTTGTTTGAAAAATCGTTTGTTTTTTTTTCTGGTAGAAAATTATTCTAATTATTTGAAAAGTCATATTTTTGGTTGAGAATTCAGTTCCTTGGTTAAAATGGAACTATTTGGTTGAAAATTCTTTTTTTTTCGTGAAAAATTAATTTATTCAACTGAAAATTTACCTATTCCATTTTTTGTTAAAAATTTATCTTTTCTAGATAACAATTGAACTATTTGATTAAAAATTTAATTCTTTTGGGTTGGAAATGGAACTCTTCCATTTTTTGTTGAAAATTTATATTTTTTAGTTGATAATTCATTTCTTTAGTTGAAATATAGACTTTTTTTTTCAAGTTCGTTTTTTTTTCGTCAAAAATCATTTTTTTCAACTGAAAATTTTAACTACCTCACTTTTTGCTAAAAATTAATCTTTTTTATTTAAACATTCATTTCTTATTTAAAAATCAAACTATTTTGTTGGGAATTTGTTTTTTTTCCTGAAAATTAATTTTTTTAACTGAAATAAATTAATAAGAATTAAACAATATGTTTGAAAATTCGTCTTTTCTTGTTTGAAAATTCACTTTTTTTGCTGAAAATGGATTTTCTAGGTTAAAATTGAACTATTTGGTTGAAAGTTCGTTTTTTTGTTGTTGAAAATAGTTTCCTTTAACTGGAAATTTAACTACTCCACTTTTTTCACTAATTGATATTTGTTAATTAAAAATTCAATTCTTTATTTAAAAGGTGAACTATTTTGTTGAGAATTAATCCTTTCCAGATAACAATTGGAATTTTATTATTATTATTTTTTGTTATACATATATATATATATATATATTTTTTATTATTATATTATTATTTGATTATTATTATTTATTCTATCGTTTTTAAATAAAAACATAATAATAATGATTAAAAATTCAATTTTTTTGGACTGGAAATCGAAATCTTTCATTTTTTATAGAAAATTTATATTTTTTAGTTCATAATTCATTTCATTAGTTTAAATATAGCCTTTTTCGGAAAATTCGTTTTTTTGTTATTAAGAATCATTTTTTCCAACTGAAAATTCAACTACTCCAATTTTTGTTGAAAATTGCTCTTTTTTAGTTGAACATTCATTTTTTTTTTTAAATTAAACTACTTTGTTGAAAATTTGCTTTTTTTTTTAAATTAATTCTTTAAACTGAAAATTTAACTATTCCATTTTTTGTGCATAAAAATTAAACTATATGTTTTAAAATTCGTCTTTTTTGTTAGAAAATTATTCTTCCTGTTTGAAAATTAATTTCCTTGGTTAAAATTGAACTGTTCAGTTTAAAATTAGTTTTTTATTTGTTGAAAATAATTTCCTTTAACTGGAAATTTACCTACTACACTTTTGTTGAAAATTGATATTTTTTAGTTAAAAATTCAATTCTATATTTGGAATTTGAACTATTTTCTTGAAAATTAATCTTTCTTAGATAACAATTGAACTATACGATTGAAAATTAAATTTTTGTGGTAGAAAATTATTCTTCTTTTTAGAAAATCGATCTTTTTGGTTAAATACGTCATTCTTTAGTTAAAACTTCGTTGTTTTTGGATTTGAAATTGAACTTTTCCATGTTTGGTTAAAAATGTATGCTTGTTTGTTTATAATTCATTTCTTTAGTCGAAATATTTACTTTCTTTTGAAAATTGGTTGTTTTTTAATTGAAAATTTAACTACTTCATTTTTTGTTCAAAATTTAACATTATTAGTTGAAAATTTAACTATTTGGTGTAAAAAAAAAAAAAATGAAATCACGGACCTTGAAACCTTTGAAACGTCCTTTCAGTACATAATAATTAATAATCTGTTGAAATTCAGAACTACGCAAGAAAAACAATCCAGTAATTGAAATATAAATTTTTTTTCTTTTCAAACAAAAAGACTCACACTTTTACTTTATTTATTGAATAAAATATAAAACTTTATTATAAAATTGTATGAAAACAAATTTTTATTTATTCAATTTGAATTTTCGCGGAACTTTGACTTTAACCGCTAGCGCCATCTGTTGGATGGCAAACTCCCCACCCTATTGCCAAACACACATATCACACATGCATACATAAAAACCTAACCTCAACAGTAAACACTCGTAAACGACCAGCGACGTAGGGACGCTTTTCTGGTGCTGGATTTGGAGTGTTTACGTTTTGTCGTGATTTTATAATTTCCATAACAATTGTTCCAGTTTCACTACATAATTAAAAAAATGAAGACAGAAGAATACGATGATATAGTGAAAACAATTAAAGAATTTAAGGGATTTTCGAAAGATTGTGCCAAAATGCTAGTCGAAAAATATAGCAGGTATAAGCATTTTCTCATTTGTAATAAATGCTAAATAATAAAAAGACAAATAATTTGTAACAAATTATTGTAAGATAATATAAAAAACATTTTTTCAGCGTAAACAAATATGCGCTTCTCAGTATTTTGGCTATAGAAGTGCTGCAGAGAATGAAACGGGAGCATCGATTTATATTTGGCGAGAAAACCGATCATTACGAACAGTATGTATTTTCTGAATTTATATAATTATTTAACTTTAATTCAGATTAACAGATTCTAGATTTATATAATTTTGGACTAGAATCTTTTGATTTTATGTTGTTTCTGTTATTCCAATAAAAAATTTCATTTTTTGGCAAGCTTGTTTACGGAGCAAATTACAGGCATCACTTTTTTTAGACACTTTCCTTTCAATAATTTAACTCATGGGTAAATTTCTATTCAATTCGGGTCTATACCTATTTCTGAATTGTCTTGAATTCTTTTGAAATATTTCAGGGTATTTTTAAAGATTCCGAGAAATTTGTAATAGATTGCCATAATTTGAAGGGAATTTTAAGATTTTAATTTATTTTTAAAACTTTTAAAGCATTTTCAAGAGCTTTTAATTTGGAATATTTTAGGTAATTTTTTATTAATTTCATTAATTTGAAGGGATTTTGAAGCGTTTGAAATACTTTAGGATAAAGAATTTTCCAGCATTTCGGAAGATGTGGAACGATTTTACAAGACTTATAAGGTTTTAAGATATTTTAAAAGATTTCCCAGGATTTATTTTATAATTTTTTAGTGGAGTTTGAAGAATATATTCATGAGAAGTGAGGTATTTCGTAGGGTTTTAAAGATTTGAAGAGATTTGGAGTTCACCCTGAATTCTTATTAATTTATTCCAATGTCTTTGAAATTTTCTTGAATTTTATACTTAATTCAATGGATTTTTAAAATTTTAAAAACTTTGTATTTAATTGATCCTGAGGATCAATTGAAAAAATGATCAAAGGTTTTAAAATATTCCAACAGTATATTATGTATGTATTTTTAAGATCGTGAAAATTTTTAAAAAGATTTTTATGGATTTTAAATATTTTATGAAATTTTAAAAGATTTCTAGGACTTTTTGTATTTATTTTGATATTTTGAAGGGATTTCAAAAACTTTGAAATAGTTTAGGTATTTTAAAACATTCCAAGGCATATTCAAGAAATTTCAAGGGATTTTCAAGGATTTTAGTAATTTTAAGGGATTTAAATAAATTTGCATGCGGTTTTAAAAAATTTCGGCAGATATGGAAAGATTTTACAGAACCTGTAAGGGTGTAAGGTTATAGGATTCGAGGCTTCCTGAAAATATCAAATTTCATAAAACTTTACGGGATTTTATGGAATTTTAATGCATTTCAAGAGGTTTTCAAATATGTTTTGTAATTCATTTGAAATTCGACCTGAATTCTTAATAGATTATACTGCATTTTTTAAAATCATTTCCAATTCTTCTAAATTCACACAATTTTACTCAATTCAGTAAATTTGTCAAAAGTTTTGGTTTTATTAAACTTGAAGTCTTTAGAATTCACCTTAAATTCTTAGGCACTTTATCAAATTCTTTTAAATTCTCTTTAATTTTTCTAAACTCATTTCAAACTTTCTCAATTCAATGCATTTTTAATATTTGTTTATTGTTTTCAATTCACTTGATTGTTTTTTAAATTAAGCTTGATTTTTTGATGAATTTCATTCCATTTTTATTTTAATCATTGGAATTTTGTCAAACTTTTTCTTTCAAATTCATTTGAATTCAACTTGAATTTCTTTGTAGTCATCAGTCACTTCTTTGGTTAGAAATTAGTAGAGTTTCAAAGATTTGAAGAGATTTGAATTTTTTTAATTCAGCCTCAATTCGTTAAAATTCTTTGGGGTTCTCTTGAATTTTTTTAATTTACTTGAATTCTTCTGAATTTACTTATTTCTATTTAATTGAATTGATTTGCTCGATTTTTTCAAAGTTTTCATTCAATTGGTACAAAATTCTTTTAACCTCACCGTGAACTTTTATCAATTTCATCGAATGCTTCTCTTTTACCTTCAATTCTTCTAAATTCATTCCAATTTTACGGAAATCAATAGAAATTTTTGATTAAATAATTTGTTTCGATTCATATGAATTCTTTTGAATTTAACTTGAATTGTTTTGAAGTCTTACAAATTCATCTTGAATTTGTTACCCTTTGAGCGCGAAAAAAGTACCCTTCGGTCCTTATATTTTTTCCCATAGGGTCTGTGAGGCCTGAAATTATTAATTTGCTCCGGCAAATTAAATGGGAAAAATGCTCTAAAAAGGGGGGAAATAAGGGGATTTTTCACAAAAATAAGGGATTACATTGGGGTAAGTGTGACACGAAATATTAGCGATGTTTCAAATATTTGAGAAGATTCTTGATTAAAATTTTGCCATAATTATCTTTGGACGTTCTATACATTTAATAGTGCCCTTCTTCAGGGTTTCCGTTTTAATGAAAGAAAAAAATTCCCGGTCATTTCCGGCTTCGCAAATATTTTTCCCGGTTAATAGAATTAAAACATTCGAAATTCAAAGCTAAAAATTTTTCCATTTGAAGTAGTAAAAACTGAGCTGCAGATTAAAATACTCAAATCGGAACTCTTGAATTTTAAGCTAAATAATTTTAAATTTACAGATTCAGTTCCAAAAAAATATAAATCTATGTTATCATTTTCAATGCTCTGAACTAAAGAATCAATAATTGAATTAAAGTTTTTCAAAATTATATCATTTTAATCACTTTTAAGCTAGACAAATTAAAATGGAACAGTTAAATTTTGTTATAAACTGAACACTTCTTAAATTAAAAGTTAAGTTCTTTTATTTTAAATAGTTTAAAATGCTTGAAAATTTTATTTCAAAATCTTGAAAAATCTACATTTTAATTCTAAATCAAAAACAATTGAATTCGTCCAAAAAGACAAATATTCAACAAAAAAGTTAATTTTCAACCAAAACAGATGATTTCTCAACGAAAAATGTAATAGTTTTTATATTTCAACCAAAAAAGATTTTTATTTTTAATAAAAAACAATTAAATTCATCAAAAAAATACAAATTTTCAACAAAATAGTTGATTTTTCAAACAAAGTAGATTTTTCAGTCAAGAAACAAACAAATTTTTAAATAAATTGTTGAATTTTCAAGTCTAAAAGACGAATTTTTAACAAAATAGATACATTTTCAAACAAAGAGATAAAAATTTAACTAAAGTGATTGTATTCAACCAAGGAAATTAATTTTTAAGAAATTAGTTGAATTTTCAATAAATCAAAAAAGATGAATTCGCAAAGGAAAAATGTACTTAATAGTGTTCATATTTTGAACTAAAAAGATTTCTATTTTAAATAAGAAACAGTTGAATTCAACAAAACCAAAAAAATACGACTTTTCAACAAAATAGTGGAATTTTGAACCAAATTGTAGAATTTGCAAGCAAAAAGACGGATTTTGTACAAAAGAGTTGAGATTTCAACAAAAAAGTTAATTTTCAATCAAATAGTGCATTTTTTCTGTACCAAAAAAGATGAATTGGCAATGAAAATTGTAATAGTTTTGATACTTCGACCAAAAAAAGATATTAATTTTAAATAAAAAACAGTCGAATTAATAAAAAACACGAATTTTAAACAAAATGCATAGTTGATTTTTCAAATAAAAGAGATTTTTGAGTCAGGACACAAAAATTCAATAAAATTGTTGAATTTTCCACCAAAAAAGAATTTCTACAACATTGAAATTTCAGCTCCAAAATATGAATTTTCCACAAAAAAGTTATTTTTCAACCAAGAAGATTAATTTTATACCAAAACAAATGAATTTTTAACCAAGTATTTTAACTTTTAACCAAGTAGTTTACTGTTTTACCAAAAAGATGAATTCTCGACGAAAATTGTAACAGTTTTTATATTTTAAACCAAAAAGATTTTTATTTGAAATAAGAAACAGTTGAATTCAACCAACAAGGACGAATTTTCAAAAAGATCGTTGATTTTTCAATTTAATAGTGGAATTTCCTACAAAAAAAAAAGAGTTCTCAACGAAAAATCTAATAGCTTTTATATTTCAACAAAATAATGTTTTATATTCTAAATGAAAAACAATTGAATTCACCCAAAAAAGACAAATTTTCAACAAAATAGTTGATTAAAAAAAAGAAGATTTTTCAGTCAAGAAGCAAACAAAATTTCAACCAAATTGTTGAAGATTCAATCCTAAAGACGATTTTTTAACAAAATAGATAAATTTCAAATTAAACTGATTAGTCTTCAACAGGAAAAAATGCATTTTTAAGAAAGTAGTTGAATTTGCAACCAAAAAATATTCATGCTCAACAAAAAATATAATAGTTTTTATATTTCAACAAAAAAAAAATTTAATTTTAAATAAAAAACAATTGAATTAATCCAAAAAGATTTTTCAGTCAAGAAATGAACACAATTCGAATCAAATTTTTTGCATTCTTAAGTCTAAAAGACAAATTTTAAACACAATAGGTACATTTTCAAAAAAAGAAAATACCTTTTAACTTCAATGATTAATCTTTTACCAAGAAAATGAATTTTTCAGAAAGTAGTTGAATTTTCAACCTAAAAGGATGGATTGGCAGATGGAAAACATAAGTTTTGATATTTCGACAAAAAAAACTTTAATTTTAAATACAAAAACAGTTGAAATCATAAATAAACAATTTTTCAACCAAATAGTGGAATTTTCTACCAAACAAGATAAATTCTCTACAAAAAAAATTTAATATTTTTTATACTTCAATAAAAAATTTAGTTTAGAATAAAAAACAATTAAGTTCCTCTAAAAAAGACAAATTTTCAACCAAATAGTGGAATTTTCTACCAAAAAAAAGGATAAAATAAACAGTTGAATTTATTTAAAAAACGAATTTTTAACAACATAGTTGCTTTTTCAAACAAAAGAGGTTTTTGAACCAAGAAACAAAATCAAAGAAATTCTTGAATTTTGAAGCAAAAAAAAAAAATAATTTTCTATAAAACTTTTTTTTTTTTTTTTTTTTAAAAACTTTCCACTCAAAAAATATGAATTTACAACAAAAAAAGTTATTTTTCAACCAAATCGTTGAATTTATATCTAAAATAAATAATCTTCAACCAAAAAAATGAATTTCAGGTTCACTAAAGCCCTTCAGTCTGGAAAACCTAAAGGCATTCTTTTGAATCTCGCTAAACAAATTAAGGCTCCCCCGGCTTTGTTAGCACGTCATATCTTGAAACAGCACTTGCTCGAAATTGGAGAAAATAGTAAGTTTCATTAGATTAAGTACTTTAAAAAAATGCTTACAGGATCCTATCTATAACAATCTAACATTAAATTAATCTTTCAGATTCACCGCCTGTCGTGAGCAAATTACTCAAGGACACTACTCTGATCCCAGAAAAAGAATTGGCTTACGAAATATATATGGTAATTTTACTTAAATATATATTCTAAATCATTTATGAATAAGAAGAAGCAATCTTTCTCATCCTTTAAAAGATTTCGAACGATTTTTAAACAAGTCAAGAAATTTTAAGAGATTTGGAAGATTTTACAGAAATTTCCAAACATTGATTAAAAGGGATTTCAAGAGAGTTAAAATATTTTATAACATTATAGTCATAGGTCAGGGAAAACCTGGAAATCAGGAAAAAGTCAGGATTTTGAAAAAATATCCTGCAAAAGTCAGGGAAGTTCTATAAAACGCACTTTCAAGAATTGTCAAGGATAATAAATTAAACATTTTAATATGAAATTGTTTTATTCCACTTACAAAAGATTCTTTGTTAACAATTTTATTAGATTAAAATTCTGGTCTTCAAATATTAATGGTCACGAAAAATGAAAAATTGATCATGAAAAAAGTAGGAAATTTTACAAAATGAATTTCGTTGGCCACCATATATATAACATTCTTATCAGTAAATTATTTGCCTTGTATTTCTATTTCTACTCTTTTTTTGCAATTTCTTCGTCCTGACGATTATATTTTTAGTTACAAATTTTATTATTTGGTTGAAAATTTAACAATTTTGTTAAAAAATCATCCTTTTTGGTTTAAAAATTGACCTATTCTAGTAGAAATTTCATCTTCTTTTGGAGAAAAATGCAACTGTTTGGTTAAAAATTCTTCTTTGGTTGATGATTGGACAATTTTGTTGAACCTTGTCTTTTTTGGTTGAATTTAACTATTTTGGATTTAAAATTAAAATCTTTTTGGGCTGAAATTTTTTTCTCTCTGAAAATTCATCTTTTTGGTTGAAAATTTTACTATTTTGTTGCACATTGATCTTTTTAAACTGAAAATTCAACTACTGGGGTAAAAGTTCAACTACTTTGTTGAACATTTATTTTTTTGGTTGAAGGTTGAAAAATTGGTTGAAAGTTTAACTATTTTGTGGGAAATTCTTTTTTGATGTTAAAAAATTATCTTTTTCAGTTAAAGTCATTTTTGGTAGAAAATAATCATCTCGGTTTGAAATTTCTCTTTTTTGTAAAAAAAAAAAATTTGGTTGAAAATTTATATTTTTGGGTAGAAAATTCAACTTTTGGCTTGAAAGTTCAACAATTTGGATAAACTTTTTTTTCTTTCTTGTCTGAAAAATCGTTATTTGTTGAAAATTCCTCTTTTTGGTTGAAAAGTTGATCATTTGAGTTGAAAATTCATCTCTTTAGTTTAAAACTCGTTTTTTTTGTTGAAAATTAATTTTTTTTTTACTGAAAATTTAACTCCCATTTGTGGTTGAAAATTCAGTTATTTTGTTGAAAATTCATCTCTATAGGTATACAATTCAACCATTTTTTTGAAAATTTAATTATTCGGTTAAAAAATGAACTGTGTTGTTAAAAAGTCATATTTTTTAGCCGAAAATGCAACTGTCTTCTAAAAATTCAATTATTTGGTAGAAAAATAATCTTTGTAGGTAGAAAATTCAAGTATTCAGTTAAAAATTTAACTTTTTTTGTGGAAAATTCTTCTTTTTTTAGTTAAATTAACCTGCTTTTGATTTAAAATTAAAACATTTTTTCTTGAAATATCTACTATTATATTATTCGTTGAAAATTCACCTTTTTTGGTTGAAAATTGAACTCCTTGATTGAAGGTCAAACCACTTTGTGGAAAAATATTTTTTTGTTGACAATTCATCTCTTTGGTTAAAATTTTAACTATTTTGTTGGAAATTGATCTTTTTTAATATATTTTTTATACATATATTTTTTTAATTTAACTATTCTGTGGGAAATCCTTTTTTCTTTTGATAAAAATTGAACTTTTTTAGTTAAAAAGTCTTATTTTTTTGTAGAAAATTAATCTTCTTAGTTTGGAATTTCCTCTTTGTTGGGTTAAAAATGCAACTCTTTGGTTGAAAATTAATTTTTTTGTTGAAAATTCATATTTTTGGGTTGAAAATTTAACAGTTTTACAGAAAATTTGTCTTTTGGCTTGAAATATCAACAATTTGGATGAATTTTTTTTATTGACTGAAAAACCTGTATTTGGTGAAAATTTATCTTTTTGTTTGGAAAACTAATTACTCGTTTTAATTAAAAATTCACCTCTTTGGTTAAAAATTCAACTGTTTCTTTGAAAATGCAATGGTTTTTGATTGAAGTTCAATCTTTTTATTTTAAAATTCGACTATTTTGTTGAAAATGCATATTTGTATGTAGAAAATCAATATATTTGGTTAAAAATTCAACTATTTCTTTAAAAAGTCCTTTTTTTCGTGGAAAATTCAGCTTTCTTCTGAAAAATTCAATTATTTGGTAGAAAATCCATCTTTGTAAGTGGACAATTCAAGAATTTGGTTGAAAAATCAACTATTTTGTTGAAATTTCAATTATTTGGTTAAAAAATCAACTATTCTTTGAAATTTAATCATGTTGTTGAAAAATTAAGTATTTTGTTAAAAACTTATATTTTTCAGTCGAAAATTCAACTATTTTGTTGAAAAGTTAATTATTTGGAGATACGTCGATTCTTCAGTTGAAAATGTAACTATTTTGTTGCAGTTTCGTTTTTTTGTTGTTGAAATATCAACCATTACATTTTTCGTTGGTAATTTCTCTCTTTCTTCTTATTGAAAATTCATCTTTATCGAGTTTAAAGGTTAACTCTTCTCTAGAACATTCGACTTTTTAGGTGAAAATGCAACTGTTTTTAGTTGAAGTTTACTCTTTTTTGTTAAAAAAATCAATTATTTTGTTGAAAATTCATCTTTGTAGGTAGAAAATTGAAGTATTTGGTGGAAAATTTAATTATTTTGTTAAAAGTTCAACAATTTTATTGAAATTTTAAGTATTTTGTTAAAAAGTCATATCTTTTGGGTAAAAATTCAATTGTCTTCTAAACAATTGGATTATTTGGTAAAAAAGGCGTGTACTCCAGATTTCAAATATTTCACAAAAATTTCACAAAGCTTTTAAATCTTTCAAAAGTTTTAAAGGATTTCAATGAGTTGAAAAAGGGTAACAGTACGACATATTTCAGAGATTTTAAAACATTTCGAAAATTTGAAACTATTTTAAAAGATTTCAAACAATTAAATGATTTCAACAAATGAAAAAGATTTCCCAAACAATGATTCAAGAAAAATTTCACAAATGTTTCAAAAGATTTCACAACGATTTCCCAAAGACTTCGAATATTTCATGAAGATTGCAAGGATTTCAAAGATTTGGAAAAGGCGTGTACACCAGATTTTAAATATTTCACAACAATTTCACAAAGCTTTTAAAACTTTAAAACGATTTGAAGGATTTTAAAGCTTTCAAAAAGGGTACAGTATACCAGATTTGAAAGATTTAAAAATATTTCGAAGGTTTGAAACGGTTTCAAAACATTTTAAAAGATTTCACTAAGATTTGAAATAATTAAATGATTTCAACAAATAAAAACGATTTCACAAAGATTTAAGAAAAATTGCCTAAATATTTAAAAAGATTTCACAAAGATTTCGAACATTTCATAAAGATTGCAAGGATTTCAAAGACTCGAAAAAGGCGTGTACACCAGATTTCAAATATTTTACAAGATTTCGAACATTTCCAAAGATTTTAAAAGTTTTTAAAGATTTTAGAGATTTCAAAAAGGTTATAGTATACCAGATTTCGAAGATTTTAAAATTTTTTACACAGATTAAAAACATGTTAATGACTTCAAATGAATACAAAAGATTTCGGAAAGAGGTCCGAAATATTTGAAAGATTTCTTAAAAATTTCATAAAGATTTCAAACAAATACGAAAAATTTCACAAAGATTTTAAGGATTCTAAATATTTCAAGGATTTCAAAAATATTACAAAAATTTAAAAAGATTTCAAAAAATTTCACGAAGATTTAAAGGATTTCAAAGACGACGTATGTTCGAAAAAAATTAAGAATTTGTTTCTGGTTCCGCTTTCCTTAAAAATTTTTGGCCAATCAAAAATGAAATGGATCATTTTTGTTGTAGGTGATTCTATACCAATCCATTTAGATTATTACAATTTTCCAAATAGGAAAAGAAAACAATCCAGAATATTCAAATGTATTTAACTATCTAACTAAATTCAAAATATTCCTTTTTACAAAAATCTTTTGATAAAAAGGAAGACAAAAAAAATTCTTACAATAAAATTGAGGTAAAAATATGTAAACTCAATTTAAAGAAATCTTAAGTTATTTCTGAACAACCATGTAGATTGGAAAGAATCATGAGTTTAGTGTCTCTATTCAAAAAATTTGTTGAATTCAGATGGAAATGAAGTTCATTTTATCATGAATAATTTTCGCAAAAAAGCTAGAAAAAGATTCATAATAAAAAAATAAAATTTAAAACTATCTAACTTTTCGGCTCATTAGAGTTTTTTATTATGTTATTTTGTTTCTAATGAGCCGAAAAGTTAGATTGTTTTGAATTTTATTTTTTGATTATGAATCTTTTTCTATCTTTTTTGCGAAAATTATTCATGATAAAATGAACTTCACTTCCATCTGAATTAAAAAAAAATGGATCATTTTTTACATCTATAACAAACGGTTATTTCATTATCTGATGTTAAAAAAATTAAACCTGGAAAAGACCTTGAATTTCCTTACTAAAAATCGCTAGACACCCTGTTAATCTCTAATTAATGGTCACCCAAAATTCATGTTTTTTTTTACAGTGCGTTTTGTATGATGATCAGTATGGACCAATTGCCGATTCCATCGCCTTATCAGTCGGTCAGGAATATGAAGTGAAGCTTCAGTGTTATTTAAAAGAGCGAAATATACCATTTCGCAATGAAGATCATCTCAGAACGAGAGGATACGATAAAACGCCAGACGTTAAACTGGAAGTGCCGATAGCAGTTAATGGTCACGTTATCAATTGGATTGAATCCAAAGCTCGATTCGGAAACGAAGATATACACAGGAAGTATATCAAAGAGCAGTTTTTAAGTTACTGGAATCGTTTCGGACCAGGATTGGTAATTTACTGGTTTGGTTTCCTGGATACCTTGAGCCAATCGAGCGAAAAACGGTTCATCATTATGGACCATTTTCCGAAGGAAATCACGTATATGAATCCAAGTTCCGTAGAGGCCTTAACACTTTGAGGATTTTAGATTGTGATTTTAGATATTAAAATTTTTTATCTATGTATTTGTACATATCTAGTTTTAATTTATGAAGTTTAAACTTTGAATAATAAAGTTGTTTTTAAGAAAACATTACTATTTTCTACAATTATTTAATTATTTTGATTTGAGAATTTATACGATACATTAAAAAATTTAGATAGTTTTAGTACCCAAGATTTGAAGGAATTTGTGCGAAAAATCAGGTCTTTTAAATTGTTTTTCGATGATGTTCAGAATCAAAATAATATTACTGATGATTTAATTTCAAGTAAAAAACGAATATTTTTTATGAAAAAATTGTAGAGCTTGCAAAAAAACATTTATTTTAAAAATGTTTTTTTTTTTAGTTGAATTTTTTCTTACTGTCGTAAATTTTGGGAATTGGAAACAATAGAGTAGTAGCAACTGTTTACACCGAAAAAATAAGTCATGATTTATTAAAATTCAACTACTGAGAAAAAAACTGGTAATAATAAATTAAATTGGAAAAAATATTTTTCAGACATTTTTGGAACGATAATTCTGAAACTGAGAAGTCAAAAAGGCAAGAATAAATTGAAAAACTTCAAATTTTATGACAATGTAGTTCATAAATTTAGTTTTTCAATTATGTATTTTACTAACCAGCATCTTTAACTGAGAAGTTAAAAATACAAGAATAAATTGAAAAACTTTAAATTCTATGAATTTTTTAACTGATAAGTTTACAATACAAGAACGAATTTGAAACTTCAAATTCTATGAAAATATGGTAAGCAAATTAAAATTTTTTATTATTGATTTCAAATGTTTAAGTTATTTAATTATTTTGATGATATGTAAATTACTTAAGATAGTTTTGAAAAATCGAGAGATTAAGCACCCAGAATTTTAAACGGAAAAGTTAAAAATTCAAGAAAAACTTGAAATTCTATGAAAATATAGTACGTAAGTTTAGATTTTTAATCATGGATTTCAAATGTTTAAATTATTTTGATACTCTGTGAATTATTTAAAGAAGTTTAAGAAATCTGCGCAGGTTTAGTACCTAGCTTTTTAGACTAAGAAGTTAAAAATTCAAGAATAAATTGGAAAACTTCAAATTTTATGACTAAATAGTTCGTATATTTAGATTTTTAATTACGTATTTAAAATCTTAAATTATTTAATTACTTTGATAATCTATAGAATTTTCAAACTGATATGTTAAACATGACAATATAGTAGGAAAATTTAGATTTTTAATCATGTACTTCAAATGTTACAAAAATTTTGATTATTTGTAAATTATTTTAAATAGATTTAAGAATTCTACGCAGTTTTAGTATCCAGTATTTTAAACATAGAATTTAAAAATGCAAGAATAAATTGAAAAACTTAAAATTATAGAGATTTTTTAAACTGATAAGGTAAAAATGCGAGAATAAATTGAAAAACTTCAAATTTTACGAAGAAATGGTTCGTTTTAGACTTAATTATGTATTTCAAATCTTAAAATTATTTAATTATTTTGATAATCTGTGAATTATTCCAGATAGTTTAACCAAATTTACACAGTTTTAGTACATAGCATTTTTAGCTGACAAGCCAAAAATGCAAGAATAAATTGAAAAACTTTACATTCTATGAAAAAATAGTTCGTAAATTTATATTTTTAATTATGTATTCCAAATGTTTGAATTATTTATTTATTTTCATGAGAGAAGTTAAAAATGCAAGAATAAATTGAAAAACTTCAAATTTTATCACTAAATAGTTCGTAACTTTAGATTTTTAATTACGTATTTCAAATCTTAAATTATTTATTT
This sequence comes from Andricus quercusramuli, assembly GCA_932178445.1. Taxonomy (NCBI): domain Eukaryota; kingdom Metazoa; phylum Arthropoda; class Insecta; order Hymenoptera; family Cynipidae; genus Andricus; species Andricus quercusramuli. The sequence continues at coordinate 159,736 of CAKNXH010064055.1, read as the reverse complement.
ATTTTGATAATCTATAGAATTTTAAAACTTAAACATGAATGAATAAATTTAAAATCTTTAAATTCTTGTACAATGTAGTAGGAAAATTTATATTTTTAATCATGTACTCCAAATGTTACAAAAATGTTGATTATTTGTAAATTATTTTAAATAGATTTAAAAAATCTACACAGTTTTAGTATCCAGTATTTTAAACATAGAATTCAAAAATGCAAGAATAAATTGAAAAACTTCAAATTCCATGAAAAATTTTAATCTAACAAGTTAAAAATGCAAGAATAAATTGAAAAACTTCAAATTATAGAGATTTTTTAAACTGATAATTTAAAAATGCGAGCATAAATTGAAAAACTTCAAATTTCGAATGTTTAAATTATTTTTATAATCTGTAAATTATTTAAAATAGTTTAACAAATTTACAGTTTTAGAAACCTGAATTTTAAACAGGCGAGTCAAAAGTTCAAGAATAAATTGAAAAACTTTCAATTCCATGACAATATAGTTCGTGAATTTAGATTTTTAATTGGAAGTGGCTGCATGAACTGAAAAAATCTGGCTATTTGTACTGAAATTTTGGTACAAATAGCCCACTTTCCAGATCTATTTGTACCGAAAAACCCCGGCTATTTGTACCGAAATTTCGGTACCCGCAGCCACGGCATTTTTAATTATGGATTTTAAAAGCTTGAATTATTTTTATTGTCAAGAAATCAAATTTTTCTAGGTATTTTTTTATTCACATAAAATATTGAAATACCCGTTTGTTATACGTGTAAAAATATGAGCCACTTCATTTTTTATTGACCAACAATTTCTGAAGAAAGCAAAACCATAAATAAACAAATTCTTAATTCGTTACGAACATAAGACGTCTTTGTGAAAACTTTGGGAATATTTTTTGATCTTTGTAAAATCATTGAAATCTTTGCAATCTTTGTGAAATTTTTTGAAGTATTTACAATTTTTGGAATCTTGTAAAAGTGTTGCAAAATCTTTGAAATCCTTGAAATCTTTGTTCAGTTTTTCGAAAGCCTTATAAAATCTTTTAATTTTTTTTAGAAATTTTCTCAAATATGTTGAAATTTTTTGAAATGGTTTAAATTCTTTGAAATTTTTGAAATCTGGTGTTCTATACCGTTGTTGAAAATTTTGAAATCCTTATGAGTTCTTTAAAAAATTTATAAAGTCTTTCTTTAAAATTTGCTTGCGAAATCTCTTGTGTTCGTTTGAATTCATTGAAATCTTCTCAAATTTGTTGAAACCTTTTGAAATCGTTTGAAAACTTTCTAATTTTTGAAATCTGATGTTCCCTTGTTGAAAATTTCGAAATTCTTGAAATCCTTATGAATTCTTTTGAAATTTGTGAAACCTT
>CAKNXH010064055.1:98231-145282 GCA_932178445.1 Andricus quercusramuli | reverse complement strand
AATGGTCCTTGTTTCTTAAATTGGTGTTTATTTCTCTACTAAAAAGTGAAAATTTTCTCGAAACAGAGCAAGAAGCTGATGCAGAAGAGGAGCGTCAAAGAAAAGAACGAGAACGTCAGCAAAAGCAAGATGTGATGACTCTTGGAGAAACGAGAGATCAAATTTCAAATTTGGAGATCGAACTTTCTACCTTGAAGGACGAAAAACATCAGTTATTTTTACAATTGAAAAAGGTTCTTAATGAAGATGACAACAGGAGGAGACAACTCATCAAAGAAACAAAGTACAGTATTATTTGTCTTATATGGTATTCTGCAATTCTGGGTCAAAATTAAAAGAACTTTTTTTATTTTTGTACAAATAGCACCTGTTCAGAAATTATGTCAACTGCTGGAGGCTACAGAGATCCAGGAACAGCTGGCGGTGGTTTATGCAGAAGTCTCCGAGATCCTGTTTTCACTGGACCGATGGTACCAACTCATCATCCTCTTTATAAAATCCTGAGCACTTTACCAGGACAAATGCCCACAACGGTAAATATTTTTTTTATTATTTAATTTTAGAACACCTTTAAAATGCAGGCCTCGGACTCAGCACACTATTGACACTGTTTGACACTTTTTTTGAGCCAAAAAGAACGAATTTTCAATAAAATAGTTCAATCCACAACCAAAACAGTTTAATTTTCAACCAAACAGTGACATTTTCAAGTAAAAAAATGTATTTTTAACACAGAATAATTATTTTTTACCAAAGAAGATGAATTTTAAACAAAATTTTAACCAAGTAGTTGAATTTCCAACCAAGAAGGTTAATTTTCTACTAAAAAAGATGCATTTTTAACCAAATACATACATTTTTAACAAAATAGTTTAATTTTCAACCGAAAAGATTAATTTTCTACCAAAGAAGATGATTTTTCAAGTTTCATGGATTTTCAACGAAATGGTTGAATTTTTAAACTTAGAAGGATCAATATGGAACAAAAAATGGAGTAGTTAAATTTTCATTTGAGAGAATTAATTTAAAAAAAAACAAAGAATTTTCTACAAAACAGTTGAATATTCTACTAAATTGTTGAATTTTCAAGCCCGCCTTTTTGGTCGTCTTTTTCAATAAAACAATTCAAATTTTAGAAATAATTACATTTTTAATATAAAAAAATGAATTTTCAGATATAATTATGAATCTTCAACCCAAAAAATAAACTTTGAACAAAGTAGCCGAATTTTCAACCAAAGAGTTGAATTTGAACGTTAAAAGATGAATTTTTAACACAGAATATTAATTTTCTACCAAAAAATATAAATTCTCAACAAACTACATACATTTTTAATCAAATAGTTGAATTTCCAACCAAGATTAATTTTCTACTAGAAAATACGAATTTTTAACAAATTACATACATTTGTAACCAAATAGTTGAATTTTCAACGGAAAAGATTATTTTTCTACCAGAAAAGACGATTTTTCAACAAAATACATAAATTTTACATTAAATAGTTTACTTTTCTGCCAAGAAGATTAATTTTCTACCAAAAAGATGAATTTTCAACAATATATTTAATTTTTATTTCAATAGTTGAATTTTTAAACTTAAAAAAAAAAAACAATATTCAACCAAAAATGGAACTGTTGAATTTTCAATTAAGAGAATCAATTTCCAATGAAAAAAAAAGAATTCTCTACAAAATAGTTGAATATTCTAGCAAATTGTTGAATTTTCAAGCCCGTCTTTTTGGCCGTCCTTTTTTCAACAAAATAGTTCAAATTTAGCAAAAAATTACATTTTTAATATAAAAAAAAACGAATTTGCAGATATAATTATGAATCTTCAACCAAAAAAATGAACTTTGAACAAAGTAGTCGAACATTCAACTAAAGAGTTACATTTTCAACCTTAAAAGATGATTTTTCAATGCAAAATATTAATTTTCTACAAAAAAAAAATCTTAACAAAATACATACATTTTTAACCAAATAGTTGAATTTTCAACCCATGTTAATTTTCTACCAATAAGACGAAATTTCAACAACATACTTAAATTTTTATCTGAACAGTGGAATTTTTAAGTTTGAAAAAAACAATATTCAACTAAAAATGGAACAGTTGAATTTTCAATTAAGAGAATTAATTTCCAATGAAAAAAAAATAATTCTCTACAAAATAGTTGAATATTCTAGCAAATTGTTGAATTTTCAAGCCCGTCTTTTTGGCCGTCCTTTTTCAACAAAATAGTTCAAATTTAGTAAGAAATTACATTTTTAATATAAAAAAACGAATTTTCAGATATAACTATGAATCTTCAGCAAAAAAAAAATGAACTTTGAACAAATTAACCTAGAAGTAACCTAAAAGTAGTCGAACTTTGAACTAAACAGATAAGTTTTCAACCTTAAAAGAGGAATTTTCAATACAGAATATTAATTTTCTACCAAAAAAGATCAATTCTCAACAAAATACATAAATTTTTAACCAAATAGTTGAATTTAAATCAAGGTTAATTTTCTACTAGAAAATACGAATTTTCAACAAATTACATACATTTGTCACCAAATAGTTGAATTTTCAACCGAAAAGATTAATTTTCTACCAGAAAAGACGAATTTTCAACAAAATACATAAATTTTAAACTAAATAGTTTACTTTTCTGCCAAGAAGATTAATTTTCTATCAAAAAGAGGAATTTTCAACAACATACTTAAATTTTTATCTAAATAGATGCATTTTTAAACGGAAAACCCCCAATATTTAACCAAAAATGGAACAGTTGAATTTTCAATTAGGAGAATTAATTTTCCTTAAAAAAAAATAATTTTCTACAAAATAGTTGAATTTTGTACCAAATACTTTAACTTTCGACCAAATTGTTGAACTTTTAAGCCAAAAAGATTAATTTTCTACATAATTTTTTAATTATAATTATAAATCTTCAACCAAAAATATGAACTTTGAACAAAACAGTTAAACTTATAACCAAGCAGTGGAATATTTAACGTAGAAAGATGAATTTTCAACACAGAATATTGATTTCACTGCAAAAAAGAATAATTCTAAACAAAATACATACATTTTTATCCAAATAGTTGATTATTCAATCAGGAAGTTTAATTTTTTACCAGAAAATAGGAATTCTCAACTAAATACATCCATTTTTAACCAAATAGTTGAATTTTAAACCAAGGAGATTAATTTTATACCAAAAAAATTAATTTTAGACTTGAAAAGATCATTATTGAAACAAAAATGCAGTATTTGTATTTTTATTCAAGAGAATTAATTTTCAATCAAAAAAAAATTTCTACACAACATGAACTTTGAAGAAAGCAGTTTAACTTTCCAGCACGGAGTTGAAGATGATTTTTAAACATAAAATATAAAGTTAATATTTCAACAACAAAATAAGATTTTTATTCAGAATAAAAAAAGCTGTTGGATTTAAACAAGAAAAACGAATTTTCAGCAAAATGCTTCAATCCTCGACTGAAACATTAACTTTCAGCCAAACATTTGCATTTTAACAAAAAATTAATTTTATACGCAAAAAGACAAATTTTCAACAAAATACATCATCCTTAAACCAAATAATTAAATTTTCTACATTTCTTTTTTAGCTTTCTTAGCATTTTTCATCAAAAATGTTAAATTTCTACAGAAAGAGATGAATTTTCCACCAAAAAAAATTTGTTAGTCAAAAAACAAACAAAATTGCAATAATGCTGTTGAATTCTCAAGCCAAAAGATAAATTTTCAATAAAACAGTTGAATATTTAACCAAGAAGAATGACTTTTCAACAAAATTGTTAAATTTTCAACAAATTTATTCAATTTTGAATCAAAAAATTAAATTTTTTAATTAAAAAAGACGAAGTTTCAACTAAATACATCAATTTCCAACAAAATACACAATTTTTAACAAAATACGAAAATATTAAACCAAATAGTCGAAAGATTAATTTACAACCAGTCAGTTGCTTTATTAACCAAGAAGGTTAAATTTCTACAGGAAGAGATGAATTTTCCACCAAAAAAAAAATTCTTAGTCAAAAAACAAAAAAATTGCAATCATATTGTTGAATTTTCAAGCTAAAAAGATGAATTATAAACATAACAGTTGAATATTCAACCGAGGAGTATGACTTTTTCACAAAATTGTTGAATTTTCAACACTTTTTGAATTTTGAATTTTTTCATCAATTTGTTCATCATTCATGAACAAATGCGACTGTATATATTCAAGTATAGATTAACAAATCAAGTTGTTAAAATTCGTCTATTTTGGTAGAAAATTAATCTTCTTTGTTGGCAATTAATTATTTTGAATGAAAATTTACTTAATCTAGTTGAATTTTCCATCATAATTTAGTTTAAAATTTATCTTTTTTATTGAAAATTCATTTTTTTAACTGAAAATTCAACTATTCAATTTTTTCTTGAAAATTGATCTTTTTTTCTTCAAAATTCATATATTTGGGTGAAAAGTCGTTTTTTGTTGTCGAAAATCAATCTTTGTTAAAAATGCATCAACACAATATATCCTGAAAAATGTCATGACACTATTTTTTCAAATATGTGACATTATTTACACTATTTTTAGTCTCTGAAGTTAGTCCGAGGCCTGAATATGTGAAAATATGAATTTATTTATCTTTTAGCAGGGATCGCAATCCGTCCCTTTTTTACCTAATCCTCTTATTTGCCCCCTTTTCCCCATTAAATTTGAAATATCCTCTAAAGCGCCTAAGCCTGGAAATGTGAAAATATGAATTTATGAAATTTATTTATCTTTTAGCAGAGATCACAGTTCGTCCCCTTTTTACTTAATCCCCTTTTTTCACCCCCTTTTGCCCATCAAATTTGAAATAGCCTCTAAAACGCCTAAGCCTGAAAATCTGAAAATCTGAATTTATGAAATTTATTTATCGTTTAGCAGGGATTGCAGTCCGTCCCCTTTTTACTTAATCCCCTTATTTGTCCCTTTTTCCCCATTAAATTTGAAAAATCCTCTAAGACGCCTAAGCCTGAAAATGTGAATATATGAATTTTTGAATTTATTTTATAATTTTTTTTACTTAAAATTGAACTACTGAACTGCTGTGATCCTGTTTTAGAGATAAGATTTTCTGTATATAAAGAATTTTTTTTCTCCAGCTCAAAAGAACGCGCAGTCCTTCGCCACCACCGCAGGCTTATGGACCTTACGTTTATACAGCAGCGCCCCTTCCAAATTATAAAAATCCCATTCCAAGTGAGTTTAGAATCTTTTTAATTATATATTTTTTGAGTAGCTTGATTTTTAATATTGATAAATCGATTTCTACAGAATCAGAAGCAGATGCAAGGAGGTCAGGCGATAATCGCGCCGTTCTCTGGAACAGTAAGTACATTTACTGAAATCGAAAAATAAAATTCAATCCGAGGAAAACTCACCTGGAAAATCTGGAAAACCTGGAATTGTCGGACAATTTCTGTTTACCTAGATAAACCTGGAAATTTATTTTAAAGTCAGGGAATTTTTTTGAGAGCGTGCTTAAATTTGATTTAAATTGTAATATAAAATTAAATAACTATCTTTTTTTAATTCGTAAAAGTAGCTTTATATTACTGGATTTAAATATTTTGATGAAAGTTTTTTTTGGTTGAAAACAAATTTTTCTAACTGAAAATTCACCGGTTTGGTTGAATTTTTTTCTCTCGTGTGTGAAAAGTCTTTTTTGGTTGAAAATTAACCTTTTTTAGTAGAATTCAACTATTTTTTATTTAAAATTAAAATCTTTTTTGGTTGAAACATCAACTGTTACATTTTTCGTTCAGAATTCATGTTTTTGGATGAAAATTTAACTCCTTAGTTAAAAGTTAAACTCTTTTGTCAAAAATCAATTGGTATGGTTGAAGATTTATCATTTGAATGGAAAATTCATATGTTTGGTTGAAAATATAACTACATTCTTTCACATTAGTTCTTTTTAATTAATTTTTTTTACTGAAAATTTAACTATTTTTCAAACTAAAAACTTATTCCATAATTTTAGCTGTAAATTCATCTGTTGGGTAAAAATTAATTTTTTTAACTGAAAATTAAACTATTCAATTTTTGGTTACAAATTTATCTTTTTTAGTTGAAAATTTATGTTTTTTGTTGTTAAAATTCGTCTATTTTGGTAGAAAAAGAATCTTCTTTGTTGACAATTAATTATTTTGAGTGAAAATTTGCTTAATTTAGTTGAATTTTCCATCATAATTTAGTTGAAAATTTATCTATTTTATTGAAAATTCATTTTTCTAACTGAAAATTCAACTCTTCAATTTTTTGTTGAAAATTGATCTTTTTTTCTTGAAACTTCATATATTTGGGTGAAAAGTCGTTTTTTTTTGTCGAAAATCAATCTTTGTTAAAAATTCATATTTTTTTGTTTGTAATTAAAATGCTATTATGGTATGAATATTCCATAATTTTAGTTCCAAATTCGTCTCTTTGGTTGTATTTTTTTAAACTGAAAATTTAATCAATCCATTTGAATATTTCATCATTTTAGTTGCAAATTCATCTCTTTCCTTGGAAATTAATTTTTTTTCAACGGAAAAATGAACTATTTCAGTTGAATATTCCATAAATTTAGTTGAAAATTTGTTACTTTAAAAGTTTTGTTTGAAAATTCATTTTTTTAACTGAAGATTTAACTAATCCAGTTGAATATTCCATAATTGTAGTTAAAAATTCATCTCTTTCTTTGATAATTAATTAATGTTTTTTATCTTCCAAGAGCTTCATAGAAAAATTTCAAATTATATAAAAATAAACATTTTTAACCCATAAAATCATATATGTCTGGCGTAAAAACTACTTTAGCGACCTCTAAATATTTTTGTAAACTCTTAAAAAATACAGGATAAGTTACTCATCAATGGCTGTAATGTTAGCCCAAATTTTCTTGGATTAATTTTTAGTTTATATTTTGTTTGTTTCTAAAATTTTTTCAACTAAATAGTTTAACTTTTAAACTAAAAAATATCAATTTCAACAAAAAACGGAGAAGTAAATTTTGATTTAAAAGATTCAATTATTATCAATAATAAAAAAAACGAATTTTTTATTTTAAAAAATGCATCTTCTACCAAATTGTTAAATTTTCGAGCCAAAAATACAATTTTTCTTACAAAACAGTTGATTTTTTAACAAAACAAAATTATTTACAACAAAATAGTTAAATTTTCAGATAAAAAAATAAATTTTTCTCCATAAAAAAACAATAAATTTTCAACTTTCAACCAAGGAGTTAGATTTTATACCTAAAAAGATGAATTTCCGCCAAAAAGCATGTAATAGTTTGTATAGTAAAAGAAAAAGATTTTAATTTAAAATAAAAGGCAGTTGGATTTTACCAACAAAAACAAATTTTCAACAAAATACTTGAATCCTCAACTAAAAAATAATGCATTTTTAACCAAAAATGGAATAGTTAAATTCTCAAATTTAAATGATTGATTTTCAATCAAAAAACGACGAATTTTCAACAAAGTAGTGCAATTTTCAACCAAAGAGTTGAATCTTTAATTAATAAAATGAATTTTTAACACATTAGTTCATCTTTCAACCAAGCAGTTGAATTTTCAATCAACAATATTAATTTTTTAACTAAAAACGATTACTTTTTAACAAAAAATGTTGTAGTTAATTATTATCAATAATAAAAAAAACTAATTTTTATTTTAAAAAATTTATGTTTCACCAAATGGTTCAATTTTCGAGCCAAAAATACGAACTTTCTTACAAAACAGTTGATTTTTTAACAAAACAAAATTATTTACAACAAAATAGTTGAATTTTCGGATAAAAAAATTAATTTTTTACCATAAAAAACAATAAATTTTCAACTTTCAACCAAGGAGTTAGATTTTATACCTGAAAAGATGAATTTCCGACAAAAAACATGTAATAGTTTCTATAGTAAAAGAAAAAATTTTAATTAAAAATAAAAGGCAGTTGGATTTTACCAACAAAAACCAATTTTCAACAAAAAATACTTGAATCCTCAACTAAAAAATATGTATTTTTAAACAAAAATGGAATAGTTAAATTTTCAATTCAAATAATTGATTTTCAATCAAAAAACAACGAATTTTCAACACAGTAGTGACATTTTTAACCAAAGAGACGAATCTTCAACTAATAAAATGAATTTTTAACACATTAGTTCATTTTTCAACCAATCAGTTGAATTTTCAATCAATATTAATTTTTTAACAAAAAACAATTACTTTTCAACCAAAAATGAAGTTAAAATCTTAATTGAAAAATTAATTTTCAACTCAAAAACAACGAATTTTCAGCCAAATAGTGAAATTTTCAACCAGAAAGATATAACTACTAATAAATTTTCAACCAAAGTGATGAATCTTTAACTAATAAAATTAATTTTTAATAATGTATTTTATTTTCTAACTAAGCAGATTATTTTTCAATCAACAATAAAATTTTCGTAACTAAAAAACGATCAATTTTTAACCAAAAATGGAATAGATAAATTTTTAAATAAAAATGAATTTTCATGAAACTAATTCAATTTTAAACCAAAATTTAAAATTGTCGACCAAAAATAGTTAGATTTTCTTATTGGGTACTCTTAATTCAGTTCGCATTTATAGGTGGAAAATTGAGAAAAAGAGATAAATATGAATTTTGATAATTTACAAACCAGATAGTAACATTAAAATAAACATTAGAGTTTATTGTTAATGCTTTTAAAATATTAGGTTAGAAAACTGGAAATTTTGTTAAATTTCCATTGCATAATTTTTTATTTCGAACTGTACACTTTTGAATTCAGACTACTTATAAGTTTAATACTTGAAAAATGTTGTGGCACTACTTTGACACTATTTCTTCAAATTTGTAACAATCTGATAAAATAATCTTATTAATTAATTTTTTTTTTATTTCGCAGAAAATAATCAATACCCTCCATCGAGTTTTTATTCTACTCAAGGTGGACAAGGCGTCTACAGCTATTCTGCTCCTACTTCCCAACCTGCTAGAGAACCTGAAGCTGGTAATTTTCATAGATTCTTTAATTCTCCTTGCAGTAAAATGAATTCTCTGAAAAATTGAATTATTCTTTACTAACATGATTTTTTTTTATTCTAGAATATATCACTCTGCAATCAATCATGCAAGATAAATATTACGCTAGGCCAAGCAGCCACGTTACTGTTCACGGAGGAGCGATTCCGATTCAGCAACCGCCTCAGGTATTTATCCGTGCATAAATTTCCAAAAAGATCAATTTTCAACTGGGAAAATTAATTTCCTACTAAAAAAGACGAACTCTTAACAAAAAACGTACATTTTTGACAAATTAGTTGAACTTTTAACCAAGTAGATTAATTTTTTACCAAAAAGAAAATTTTTTAACAAATCAGATAAATTTTTAGCCAAAAAGTTTAATTTTGAAACTAAGAATATCGATTATTAACAAAAAATGGAATAGTTAAATTTTTGTTAAAAAAATTAACTTTTAATGCAAAAAACTAATTTTCTACAAAACAGTTGGATTTTCAACCAAATACTTAAACTTTCAATCAAGTATTTAATTTTAAAGTAACAGAAATTAAATTCTAACAAAAAAGAACAAATAATTTTTATCAAAGTAGTTTAATTTTCAAACAAAAGAGATGAATTTTGTATTAAAATTATGAATCTTCATCGAAAAAAATAAATTTTCAAAAAAGCAGTGCAGCTTTCAACCAGTGAGTTGCTTTTCAACGTAAAAAAATGAATTTTCAACAGCAAAAAATGTAATAGTTGATATTTAACAACAAAAATGTTATTTTATATCAAAACCAGTTGAATTCAACCAAAAAAGGCGAATTTTCAACAAAATATTCGAATCCGCAACTGAAACATATTAAATTTCACCCAAACGCTTGAATTTTCATCAAAAAAATTGATTTTCTACCAAAAAGACGAATTTTCAACAAAATATATGCATTTTCAACTAAATAGTTAAATTTTCAATTAAAAAATATAAATTTCCAACAAAGAATGGATAAGTTGAATTTTCAGTAAAAAAATTAATTTTTAACAACAAAAAACGAATTTTCAATGAATAAGTGGAATTTTCAACCAAATAGATGAATTTCTATCTAAAATTATGATTTTTTTCCATCAAATAAATGAATTCCCATCTAAAATGATGATTTTTTTAACCAAAAAGGTGAATTTTCATCTAACATGCGAATTTTTTTCAATCAAAAAGACGAATTTTCAACATATAAAGATTTTTCAGTCAGAAAAGACAATAGATTTCATCCAAAATGTTGAAATTTCAAACCACAAACACGATATATCTACAAAACAGTTGAATTTTCAACCAATGAGTTGAATTTTCAACCTAAAAAGTTGAATTTTCAACCTAAAAGGATGAATTTTTAACAGCAAAAAATGTAATAGTTGATATTTCAACCAAAAAAATTTTTATTGCATATTAAAATTAGTTGAATTTAACCAAAAAAGGCGAATTTTCAACAAAATACTTGAATCCTCAACTAAAACAGATGAAATTTAAACCAAACGGTTGAATATTTATCCAAAGAATTGATTTTCTACCAAAAAATACGAACTTTCAACGAAATACATTATTTTTCAAACTAATAGTTAAATTTTCAACCAGGAGGATTAGTTTTCTGCCAATAAACGCAAATTTTTAGCCAAATATATGCATTTGCAACCAAATAGTTGAATTTTCAATTAAAAAAGATTGATTTTCAACCAAAAATGGACAAGTTAAATTTTTAATAAACAAATTAATTTTTAACAAACAAAAAAATGAATTTTCAATAAAATAGTTGAATTTTCAACCAAACAGATGAATCTTCATCTAAAATGATGATTTTTTTTCAACCAAAAAGACAAATTTTCAACATATACAGATTTTTCAGTCAATAAAGACAATAAATTTTATCCAAAATGTTGAACTTTCAAGCAACAAAGACGATATATCTACACAATAGTTGAATGTTGAGCCAAGGAGATTTACCAAACAAAAAGATTTTTTAACAAATTACATAGTTTCAACCAAATAGTTTAATTTTGGAACTAAAAAAGATCAATTATTAACCAAAAATAGAATAGTTGAATTCTCATACAAACAAAAAATTCAATAAAAAAACTAATATTCTACAAAATAGTTGAATTTTCTACCAAGCAGTTGAACTTCAATCAAGCAATTAAATTTTAAGTTACAAAAATCAAATTTTAACAAAAAAAACTTTTTTTTTCAATGTAGTTCAATTTTCAAACCAAAGAGATAAATTTTCTACTAAAATTATGAATCTTCAACCAAAAAAATGAATACATTTTTAAAAAAGGAGCTCAACTTTTAACCAGCGAGTTGAATTTTCAATATGAAAAGATGGACTATTAACAACAAATGTAATAGATGATATTTCATCCAAAAAAATTATTTTCTACCAGAAAAGACCAATTCTCAATAAAATTAATAAATTTTTAACCAAGAAGATTAGTTTTCTGATAATACAAACGAATTTCACAAAATACATGCATTTTTCAGCAAATAGTTGAATTTTCAATTAAAAAGAATAAATTTTCAACCCGAAAATGTAAATTTTCAGCGAAAAAGTTAATTTTCAAGCAAAGCAGTTTAATTTTTAACCACGCAGTTGCATTTTTAATTAAAAAAGATCAAATTCCTATAAAAAGATATGAATTTTCAAACTGAAAGGACGAAAGTCCAACAAAATAGTTGAATTTTCAACCAAAAACATTTGTTTGGCCAAGACTAATTTTCAACAAAACAGTCAAATTTTCAACAAAATAATTAAATTTTCAACCAAATAATACCACTTTAACAAACAAAAAAAGAATTATTAACTTGAAATTTAATATTAGACTTTTTATTCGAAAAGAATGAAATTTCAATTCAGTCCGCATTTATGTTGAGAAACGGGAAAGACTGTGAACCCTGCGGTAAATAGAAATTTTTATCATTTATAGACTAAAGAATAATAGTTTAAATAAATATTCAAGTTCATTTTTAATACTTTTAAAATGTAAGGTTGGAAAACTGGAAATTTCGCTTAGAAAATAACAGCTAACTTAATATTTATTTTTAGCGATTCGCAGACTTAAAAGAAAAATTGTAGACCTCTCACCCACCTGAATGAATTTATGTTATTTAAAAACGGCCCCAAAAAAGAACTTTTTTCCAAAAGAGATGAATTCGCAAACCAAAAAGACGAATTTTCAAAAAAATAATTGCATTTTCAACTAACGACGATTTTTCAGTCAAGAATAAACATATTCCAACCAAAATGTTGAACTTCCAAACCAGAAAAGCCGAATTTTCTACAAACCAGTTGAGTTTTTAACCCGAAAATATGAATTATCAAAATAAAAAGCTACATATTTTGAACCGAAAAGATTTTAACCAAGAAGATTTTTTTTCTACCAAAAAAGACGAATTCTTAATAAAATACACTAATTTTCAACCATATAGTTCAATTTCTAAATAAAACAGACCTATTTTGAAACAAAATGGTTTGAAAAAACTTAATTTTCAGTTAAAAATTTTGTTTTCAACAAAAAAAGCGAGTTTTTAACAGAATAGTGAAATTTTTAACTAAACAGTTAATCTTTAACCAAAGAAATTAACTTTCGATAAAGTAGCTCAAACAAATTGATGAATTTTTAAGCCTGAAGGACGAATTTTCAACAAAATAGGAAAATTTTCAACCAAAGAGATGCATTTTAAACTGAAGTGTTTAATCTTCAACAAAAAAATGCATTTTTGAGGAGTTAGTTGAATTTTCAACCAAAAAATATGAATTCGTAACAAAAATTATAATAGTTTTGATATTTCAACTAAAAAAGAGATTCTAATTAAAAAAAAAACAGTTCAAAACATTTTTTAAACAAAATAGTTGATTTTTCAAACAAAAGAAATTTTTTGTCGAGAAACAAAGAAACTTTCACCCAAACAGTTGAATTTTCAACCAAGTAGTAAAATTTTAAGTTAAAAATTAATTTTCAACAAAAAAAAATCTTTATCCAAATTGTTCAATTTTCAAACCAAACTGATGAATTTTCTACTAAAATCATGAATCGTTAACAAACAAATAACATTTTTTAAAAAGCTTTTCAAGTTTTAACCAAAGAGTTAAATATTCAACCTGAAAAAAAGGGTTTTTAACAATAATGTAATAGTTGATATTTCAACCCATATCTTTTTAAAATTAAAAGCATATAAATTTAATCAAAAAAAAGCAAATTTTTAACAAAATACTTGAATTCTCAACTAAAGCAGATTCAATTTCAATCAAACAGTTGCATTTTTATTTAAAAAAAAATGATTTCGTACAGAAAAGATCAATTTTCAACAAGATAAAAAAATTTTAAACAAGGAGGATTAGTTTTCTTCCAATAAAAACGACTTTTTTATAAAATGCATGCACTTTCAAAGAAATATTTGAATTTTCAACTAAAAAGAGTACATTTTCAACGAAAAAGTTAATTTTCAACCGGAACAGTTTATTTTTTTAACCGCCCAGTTGCATTTTTAACTAAAGAAGATTAAATTTCTACAAAAAGAGATGAATTTTCAAAACGAAAGGACCACACATAAAAAAGATCACTTTTGAACCAAAAATGGAATAATTTAATTTTCAGTTGAAAAATTTGCTTTTAACAAAAAAAAAAAAAAACGAGTTTTCAGCAGAATCGTGAAATTTTTAACCAACAGTTGAAACTTGAACCATGATTAATTTTCAATGAAATAGTCGAATTTTCGAACAAAAAATATGAATTCTCAACGAAAAATGTAATAGTTTTCATATTGCAAACAAAAAAGATTTTAATTTAAAATAAAAACAATATTAAAGTAAACCAAAAAAGACAAATTTTCAAAAAAATAGTTGATTTTTCAAACAAAATAGTATATTTCTCGAAATATAGGCATGATTTCAGTCCATATTAGATTTTAAATGAAAAAGCTTGAAATTCATGTTAATAAATCAAATTTTTATTTTGAATTTTTACTTTAGTTGAAATTTTAATTTTAAACCCCCAAAAAAAGAATTTTTAACAAATTAGTTAAATTTTTTAACAAAGTAGTCCAACTTTCAACCAAGTAGTTGCATTTTCAATCATAAAAGATGAATTCTCAACGAAATAGTTACATTTTCAAGCAAAAACAACTAATTTTCTACAAAAAAAATTAATTTGGAACAAAATAGTTCATTTTCAACCAAAGAGATGAATCTTCAATTAAAAAGAGGAATTCTTAACCATGTGTTTTATCTGACAACCAAGTAGTTCATTTTGAAAAAAGACGAATTCTCAAAAAAGTTATTAAATTTTCAACCAACGATCAAATAATCAAAAATTCAATTTAAAAATTGCTAGCAATTTTTGGTAATTTACACAAAATTTCAAATAAATTGTTGAATTTCCAACCCTAAAAGACGAATTTTAAACAAAACAGGAACATTTTTAACCAAAGAGATGCATTTTCAAATAAAGTGATCAATCTTCAACCAAACAAATTGTTCAACCAATAAAGATGAAATCTTAACAAAAAATGTAATAGGTAATAGTCAATAAAGAAATTTTAATTTCAAATAAACAACAGTTGAATTTTCAACCACGAAATATGAACTTTTGAGAATAAATTTATTTTTCAGGGAGCAAAAACGGGAGGAATAACTTCCGGATATCCGGTAAGAGCACCTCAACCTCCTCCTGGGGCTTATCAGGCGCCACCACCACCACCTCCAGGAACTTACGTCAGCGTTTCCGGGTCAAATGTACCCACGAGGTTACTTTACACCCAACCAGGTACTCGATATCTCCAGCGGGATGTACAATAACATATTGACGGAGATTTGACAATATACCTAATAAATCCGAAACAATAATTAGGTACATGTATATATACATTTTTAAATTTATTTTTTAATTATCGAATTGGAATAGGTATTTCAAAAATATACACACAATTATATAAGAAACATAATTTGTATTAATACTTTCCCCGTCACTTAAAAAATTTACAGAGATTTTACTCTTTCTTCGAAAGGGTTATCTACAAAAATGAATAAAACTTGTAACTTTTTCAACTGAAAAGGATTAATTTTCTACAACAAAACATATTTAACGAGAGTTGAGTTTTCAAGCTAAAATATCGAATGTTTCGGAAAATCGTTGATTTTTAGAGAAGAAAAGACGAATTTCCAGCAGAAAATTAATTTTTTACCTAGAAGAAAAAAATAATTTTCAATCAAAGAGATTAATCTTTAACCAAAAAAAGAATTTTGAGCGAAGCAGTTTAACTTTCAACCAATTAGTTGAATTTTTAACCAAGAAAGACGAATCTTCAACAAAATGACTAAATTTAAAAGCAACTAGTAATTTTTTTAACCAGAAGAATTAAATTAAATCTTCATTGAAAAATTTAATAGTAGATAATTAAATCAAAAAGCATTTGAATTCTGAATAAAAAACTTTGAATCCAACCAAAAAAGCGAATTTTCAATAATTCAAACAGTTAAGTTTTTAGATAAAAAAAACATTAAGTTTCAACCAAGAAAAAAGGGACTTCTCAACAAATTAGTCCAATTTTCAACCAAGTAGTTGAATTCTCAACTATAAAAGATGAATTTTCAACGAAAATTATAATAGTTGATATTTCAACCAAAAAAGATTTTAATTTTGAATCGAAAACAGTTGAATTCATCCAAAAAGACGAATTTTCAATGAAATAGTTGAATTTTGAAGCAAAACACAAGTAACTTTCTAAAAAAAAAAAAATAAATTTGGAACAAAACAGTTAAATTTTCAACCAAAGAGATAAATCTTCAATTTAAAAGAGGAATTCCTAACAATGTATTTTATCTTACAACTAAGTAGTTCATTTAAAAAAAAAAAAAATTACGAATCCTCAAAAAAGTAATTAAATTTTCAACCAACTAGTAAGTTTTTAACCCAGCGATAAATGTAATATTGATATTTTAAGCAAAGAGGATTTCAATTTTAAATAAAAAAAGTTGAATTCAACCAAAAAGGCGAATTTTCTACGAAATATTCGAGTCCTCAATCAAGGAAAAATTTTCTAACAACAAAAAAAATGCAACAAAATAGTTGAATTTTCAGGCAAAGAGATGAACCTTGAATTTAAAAAAAGGATTTTTTAACAATGTATTTCAACTTTCAACCAAGTAGTTGAATTTTCAACCAAAAAAGACGAATCCTCCACGAAATAATGTAATTTTTAACCAACTAGAAAACTTTTTAACCATAAAAGATGAATCTTTATAGAAAAAACTAAATAGTTGATATTTCAACCATAGAGGGTTAAAGTTGAATTCAGTAAAAAAAGACGAATTTTCAACAATTCAAACAGTTGAATTTTCAGTTACAAAAATTAATTTAAAAAAAAATAATAATTTTCAACAATTTAGTTTAATTTTTTTTAACAAAGCAGTCCAACCAAAAAAGACAAATTCTCAAAACAATTGAATTTTCATTTAAAAAAATTATTTTCCAACAAAAAAAAAAGAATGTTCAAGAAATTAGTTACACTTTTTTATGAAAAAGTTGAATCTCAAAGAATAATATAATAGATGATATCTAAACCAAAAAAGATTTTCATTTTGAATCGAAAACAGTTGAATTTATCCAAAAAGACGAATTTTCAACGAAATAGTCGATTACTCAACCAAAAAACAGTTAATTTTCTAAAAAAAAGAGAAATGTGCCACAAAATAGTTCATTTTTTAACCAAAGAAATGAATATTCTACTAAATTAAGGAATTTTTAACAATGTATTTGAACTTTCAACCAAGTAGTTTGATTTTTAACCAAAAAAGACGAATCCTCAAAAATATTATAACATTATATTATTATACATTTTCAATTAAATAGTACAATTTTTAACTAGAAGCAATGAATGTTCACAGGAAAAATGTAATAGTTTATATTTTAACCAAAGAGAATTTTAAATAAAAAAAGTTGAATTTAACCAAAAAAGTAAAATTCTCAAAGCAATTGAATTTTCAGTTAATGAAATTAATTAAAAAAAAAAAACAAATTTCAACAAAGTAGTTAATTTTTTAACCAAAAAGATAAATCTTCAACTACAAAAAAGGAATTTTTAACAATTTATTTCAACTTTCAACCGAGTAGGTGGAATTTTAAATTAAAAAAAGACTAATCCTTAACAAAATAATTAAATTTTAAACCAACTAGAAAATATTTTAACCAGAAGAGATGAATCTTGACAGAAAAAATGTATTAGTTGATATTTCAACCAGAGAATTTTAATTTTAAATTAAAAAAGTTGAATTTATCCAAAAATACGAATTTTCAACGAAATAGTCGATTACTTAACCAAAAAACAATTAATTTTCTACAAAAAAAAGAATTTGCAACAAAATAGTTAATTTTTTAACCAGAGAAATGAATATTCTACTAAAAAAGGAATTTTTGACAATGTATTTGAACTTTCAACCAAGTAGTTTGATTTTCAACTAAAAAAGACGAATCCACACAAATATTATAACATTATATTATTACATTTTCAATTAAATAGTACAATTTTTAACTAGAAGATTTGAATCTTCACAGGAAAAATTTAATAGTTTATATTTTAACCAAAGAGAATTTTAATTTTAAATGAAAAAAGTTGAATTTAAACAAAAAAGTCAAATTCTCAAAGCAATTGAATTTTCAGTTAATGAAATTAATTTAAAAAAAAAAAACAATTTTCAACAAAATAGTTTACTTTTCAACCAAAAAGATAAATCTTCAACTAAAAAAAGGAATTTTTAACAATTTATTTCAACTTTCAACCAAGTAGGTGGAATTTTCAATAAAAAAAGACTAATCCTTAACAAAATAATTAAAAACGAGCTAGAAAATTTTTTAACCAGAAGAGATGAATCTTGACAGAAAAAATCTATTAGTTGATATTTCAACCAAAGAGAATTTAAATTTTAAATAAAAAAAGTTGAATTTAACCAAAAAAGTCAAATTCTCAAAGCAGTTGAATTTTCAGTTAATAAAATTAATTTCCAACAAAAAAAAAACAATTTTCAACAAAACAGTTAAATTTTCAACCAAAAAGATAAATCTTCAACTAAAAAAAGGAATTTTTAACAATTTATTTCAACTTTCAACCAAGTAGGTGGAATTTTCAATAAAAAAATACTAATCCTTAACAAAATAATTAAATTTTAAACAAACTAGAAAATTTTTCAACCAGAAGAGATGAATCTTGACAGAAAGAATTTATTTGTTGATATTTTAACCGAAGGGAATTTTAATTTTAAATAAAAAAAAGTTGAATATAACTAAAAGACGAATTCTTAATGCAAATGAATTTTCAGTTCATAAAATTAATTTCCAACAAAAAAAAAAAAATTTCAAAAAATTTGTTACACTTTTCAATGAAAGAGATGAATCTAAACAAAAATATAATAGATGATATTTTAACCAAAAAAGATTTTCATTTTGAATCGAAAACAATGGAATTTATTAAAAAAGACGAACTTTCAACGAAATAGTCGATTCCTCAACCAAAAAACAATTAATTTTCTATAAAAAAAAAGAATTTGCAACAAAATAATTAATTTTTTAACCAAAGAAATTAATATTCTACTAAAAGAAAGGAATTTTTAAAAATGTACTTCAACTTTCAACCAAGTAGTTTGATCTTCAACCAAAACAGACGAATCCTCAGCATTATAATTACATTTTCAACCAAATAGTAAATTTTTTAACTAGAAGAGATGAATCATCACAGAAAAAAATTTAATAGTTGATATTTCAACCAAATAGAATTTTAATTTTAAATAAAAAAAAGTTGAATTTAACCAAAAAAGACAAATTCTCGACGAATTAAATTTTCCACCGACTAGTAAATTTGTTAACCAGAAGAGATGAATTTTGAATGAAAAATGTGATAAGATGATATTACAACCAAACAGACAACATTTCCAAAATTTCAGACAGTTGAACTTTCAGTTAATAAAATTAATATAAAAAAGTGAATTTTCAACAAAATAGTCCAACTTTCAACGAAGTAGTTGTATTTTTATCCATAAAAGGTGAATTCTCAACGAAAAATATAATAGTTGTGTTTCAACCAAATATATTTCCTAATAACAGAGATGAATTTTCAAGCTAAAAAGTAGAATTCTTTAGAAAAACGTTGACTTTGAAACCCGAAAAGATGAATTTTCGGCAAAAAAGTTCATTTTGAAGCAAAAATTATGATGTTTTTGGAAGCGAAAGTTAAATTTTCAACAAAAAAGTTTATTTTTGACCAAGTAGTTAAATTGTCAACAAAAAAAGATGAACAAAAGATTTTTATTTTAAATCAAAAACAGTTAAATTCATCTAAAAACTACGAATTTTCAATAAAATGGTTGAATTTAGGTACATATATGTATAAATTTTATTTTTTAATTACCAAACTGGAATAGGTACCTCAAAAATATAAACACCATTAAATAAGAAACATAATTTGTATTAATACTTTCCCCGCCACTTTACAAATTCACAGAGATTTTACTCTTAATAAACTATCAGGTCTTTTTCGAAAAGTAACACGATATATTTCTTAAAGCTTAGTTACATTACTTAAACGTAACTGTGTACAGGAATAAAAGGTTTTTCCTCACTGTTTAGCAAATGAAGAGTACACTAAGAAAATTAAAAAAATACCTTTTTTCGAAAGGTTGATCTAGAAAAAATAAAAAAAATAAACTTGTACCTCTTCAGTCTTGAAAGAGAAACAATATTTTGTCTTAAATCTAATAATTATTCCATCTCGAGAATAAGGGAATAATTACATAACAAACTTGGTAATCGGTTGAGGTAATGAATAATCAATAATGACTTAGTACGAACTAAAATAGATGGCACAGTCGACTATGAAGTGAAAAACAAATGTTCAAAAACGTAGGAAAACGTCTTAATTTATTCCTAATTTTTCTTGTGCTGTTCGATGTTCCCGAGAGAACAAATGATTTCGCAACTCGAAGACTCCAAAAATCTCCTCTTCACAGAGTTCACAAGTCACCTGGACAAATCGTCGATTTCTTATGTCCCTGTAATGAAAGTAGACATGCTTTAGATTTATTCTGTGAGAATTGTTTATAACAGACTTCAAAATCATCTTAAACCTGGAGAAATAGGGTGAATTTTCACGCCAATAGGGGAATAAATTCTTTTCAATAAAATTAATGTATAGATGCCAAATTGAATTCAATGTATTGCATTTTCCAAAGAAAAAGTTGAATTTTCAACTAAAAAATATTATTTTTTTACCAAATATTTGATCAAAATAGTTGATTTTTTAACCAAATAGTTGAATTATCAGCCTACAAAGAGGAATTTTCAACGAAATAAATAATAGTTGTATTTCAACTGAAAACAGATTTTACTTTAAAATTAAAAACAGTTAAATTCAGCCAAAACAAGAGGAATTTTCAACAAAATATTTGAGTCCTCAACCAAAAAACAATTAATTTCCAATAAAAAAGAAATAATTTTTAAAGCTTTTTTTTTGTCAACGAAATTTTAATTTTCAAACAAAAAAGACGAATTCTCAACCAAACATATCATAGTTGTATTTCAATCAAAAAAGATTTTCCTTTAGGAGAGATCAATTTTCAACAAAAAAGTTGAGTTTTCAACCTAAAAATTCGAAATGTTATTTAAACACGTTGACTTTGAAACCTGAAAAGATGCATTTTTTACAAAAAAGTTAGTTTTTAACCAAGAAAGATGAATTTCTAAAAAAAAAAATCAATTTTAAATACAAAAGGACGAATTTTCGAACTAAAAAAATTGAATTTTCTACCACAAAAGACGAACTGTCAACGAAAAATATAATAGTTGTAATTCAACCAAAAAGTATTTTAATTTTTGATAGAAAACAATTAAATTCAGCCAAAAAGACGAATTTTCAACAAAATAGTTGAGTCCTCAACCACACAATTATTAATTTTCAATCAAACAATTGAAATTTTCAACCAGAGATGAATTTTCAATCAAAAAAAGGAATTTTCAAACAAAAAAAGAAGGAATGTTCCACGAACTAGTTCAACTTTCAACCAACTCGTTGAATTTGCAACTAAAAAAGCCGAATTTTCAACAAAATAGTTGAATTTTTAACCAAAAAGAAATTTGGAACAAAGTAGTTCAATTTTCAACCAAGCAGTTGAATTTTCAAACAAAAAAGATAAATCTATAAGAAAAAATATAATAGCTGGTATTTCAACCAAAAGAAGATTTTAATTTAAAATAAAAAATAGCTAAATTCAAACAAAAACAACGAATTTTCAACACAATAGTTGAATTTTCAACCCAAAAATATTCTCTACTAAAAGACATGAATTTTCCACAAAAGAGTTGAGTTTTCAAGCTAAAAATTCTAAATGTTATATAAACACGTTGACTTTGAAACCCGAAAAGATGAATTTTTGACAAAAAGTTAGTTTTTAACCAAGAAAGATGAATTTGTAACCAAAAAAATCAATTTTAAATACAAAAGGACGAATTTTCCAACAAAAAAAATTGAATTTTCGGAATTTTCAAACAAAAAAAGAAGGAGTGTTCCACAAACTAGTTCAACTTTCAACCAACTCGTTGAATTTGCGACTAAAAAGACGAATTTTCAACAAAAAAAGATTTTAATTTTGAATAAAAAAAAGTCAAATTCATCCAAAAAGACGAATAATAAACAAAATAGTTGAGTCCTCAACCAAAAAACAATTTTCCACAAAAAAAAAAAGAATTTGCAACAAAATAGTAAAATTTTCAAGCAAAGAGTTGTTGTTCAACAAAGTTGTTCCACTTTCAACCAAGTAATTGAATTTTCCACACAAAAAAAGATGAGTTCTCAATAAAAAATATAATAGTTGACATTTTAACTAAAAGAGATTTTAATTTTAAATAAAAAAGTTTAATTTATCCAAAAAGACGATTTTTCAACAAAATAGTTAAATTTTTAACCAAAGAGATGAATTTTCAACCAAAAAGAAATTTGGAACAAAGTAGTTCAACTTTCTACCAAGTAGTTGAATTTTCAAACAAAAAAGATAAATTCGTAAGAAAAAATATAATAGTTGGTATTTCAACCAAAAGAAGATTTTAATTTCAAATAAAAAACAGCTAAATTCAAACAAAAACAACGAATTTTCGACAAAATATTTGAATTTTTAACCCAAAAATATTCTCTACTAAAAGACATGAATTTTCCACAAAAGAGTTGGGTTTTCCAGCTAAAAGTCGAATGCTTTAGAAAACCGTTGACTTTGCAACCCGAAAAGATGAAATTTTGATAACAAAGTTATTTTTCAACCAAGAAAGATGAATTTTCAATTAAATAGTTGAATTTTCCAACCAAAAACACGACTTTTTCATAAGACAGTTCAATTTTTAACTTAGAAAGATAAATTTTCAAACACGGAAGATGACTTTTCCACCAAAAAAGGATAAATTTCAATCCAATGGAGCGAATTTTCAATTCAAAAGGACGAATTTGCTATCTAAAAAAGACGAATGTTCAACAAAGCAGTTAAATTTTCGACCAACAATATAACTTCTTAACAAAATAGTTAAATTTTCAATTTGAAAAATAAAATTTCAATCATATACTACAACTTGTACCCAAAAAAGAAATTCTCAATCGAAAATATAATACATAACAGACTGTTCAACCAAAAAAGAAGACAATAACACTATTTGAAAAATTTTTGAGCCAAAGAGAATTTTTTAGAAGACAGTTTAATTGTCAGCCGATGAATTTTCTATCCAAGAAGATGAAGATTCAACAAATAAGATGAATTTTTGACCAAAAAAGATGACTTTTTAACAAAATAATTAAATTGTCAACAAAATTGCTTAATTTTAAACCTACAAAGATGAATTTTCAAACCGATGATCGAATTTTCAAACAAGAAAGATTGAACTTCAACCAGAAACAGTAACATTTTCAACCAACCATTTGAACGAATTTTTTAGAATGCAGTTGAATTTTTAACCAGAAATTTTTAACAAAACAGTTCATTTTGAACCATGAAAGATGACTTTACTACCAAGAAAGATGAATTTTCAATCAAAAAGGAAGAATTTTCAATCCAAAACAGTTAAATTTTCGACCAAGAAAGATTGCTTTTTAACAAAATAGATACATTTTCAACCAATTATTAACATTTTTAACCAAATAGTTGAATTTTCAAACAAAAGAGATTAATTTTTAAAGAAAAATATTGCATTTGGGCGAAAAACGAGAAAAAGGGGAAGTTTCGTGGAAACAGAAAAAAGAGGAATTCTTTAAAAAAGCGGAGAAAGAGATGAATAGGGGAAAGAGAAACTTCAACCAGAAACAGCATTTTCAACCAACCAGTCAAACGATTTTTTTTAGAATACAGTTGAATTTTCAACCACAAATTTTGAATTTTCAATCAAAAAGGAAGAAATTTCAATCAAAAACAGTTGAATTTTCAATAAAAAAGGAAGAAATTTCAATCTAAAACAGTTGAATTTTGAAAACCTAATATTAAAATTTTTAACCAAATAGTAGAATTTTCAAACGAAAGAGATGAATTTTGAAAGAAAAATATAGCATTTGGGCGAAAAAACGAGAAAAAGGGGAAGTTTCGTGAAAACAGAAAAAACGAGGAATTCTTTAAAAAAGTATTAAATTGAATTTGAGTATTGAAATATTTGATAAATCTTGGATTCACTTACGTTCTGGCGAGTTCCCGCAATTCTGCAACATGTGTCAGCATTTTTTCATACCTCTCGTTCTTTTCTGAGAGTTCGAGGGCATAATGCAAAGGATAAATATACTCTTTGCTGGAAGCAAACTTTCCAGGCTGGAGGAAATCACTCTCGCTGTAGAGATTCCACTTGTTGAAGCGATGAATCAGCTCGGGATCTTGATCAGTTCGTTGTTTGTCCATTAACGTGAAAAGTAGATCTTTTATGCGCTTCTGACACTCGATTGTTTGGCTCATGCAATCGTTTCTATCGGTGTCCACATGCAGTCCCATATTGATCCAATGTCGTAATTTATTTATCTAAAGAATACAAAATAAGATTAGAGATTAAATATTGAAATGCAGGGTGTCTACTGAAATCGTGGGAAAAAATTTCCTGACAATTCCAGTGTTTTTCCAGATATCTCAAGATTTTTCCAGGTATAATTTTTCGTAGTACGGAGCCATTCAAGTATTTCGAATTTTTTTAAACAATCGACTCGGATTAGATAAACAATTTTACGAATTTATTATAATTAATGCTTTCTTTCAGTTCTTGTAATCAAATTTCGATTTTACCTTCATATACTTAAAATTCAGTGCATATTTAACATATTGATAATCTGAAATAGAGAGAAATAAGGAGATTTTTGTCTTAACATTCCTAACATTTCAAGGCAAAATACTTTATGTTCAACAAAACAGACGAATTTTTAACCAAAAATGGAATAGTTAATTTTCAGTAAAAAAAAAATTAATTTTCTTCCATAAAAGTAATAAATTTCAACCAGATAGTTATATTTTCAACAAAAATTATGAATGTTCAACTAAAATAATAAATCTTCAACTGGAATAGATAAACTTTCATCCAAAAAGATGAAATTTCAACTGAAATTATACACTTTCAACCAAAAAGTTGAATTTTCACCTAAAAAGGATAAATTGTCCACCAAAAATTGAACGGATAAATTTTCAATTAAAAAAATGGATTCTCAACAAGATAGTTAAATTTTCAACCAAAATGAAGAATCTTCAACTGGAGTATTTGAATTTTAAACAAAAACGATGTGCTTTCAACTAAGAAAATTAATTTTCTACCAAAAAAGATTAATTTTCATCAAACAATATGAATTATGAACTAAAAAAGAGAAATATTTAACCAACAATTAAAATAGATCAATTTTCAGTGGAAAACATTGATTTTCAATCAAAAGCATCAATTAGTTAAATTTTCAGTTCAAAAATTAATTTTAAAACAAACATTTTTGGTAACAAAATAGTTAAATTTTCAACCAAAATGATGAATCCTTAACTGAAAAAGATAAATTTTCAACTAAAATGATGAATTTTCAAGTGAAATAGTCCAATTTTAACAAAAAAGATGAGTTTTCAACCAAGAAAATTAATTTTCAATTAAAAAGATGAATTTTCAACTAAAATGATGGAATATTCAACTAGATCAGTTAAATTATCAGTTTCAAAATTAATCGGCAATAATAAAACAAATTTTCAACAAAATAGATAATTTTCAAAAAAAAATGGAATCTTCAAGTGGGATTTTGTTGCAAAAATGTTTGTTTGTTTATAAATTAAATTTTTCAACTAAAAATGTAACTTTACCATTTTTGGTTTAAGAGTGAACTATTTTGATTAAAACTATTTTTTTTAAGTTGAAGATTCGTTTTTTAATTCATTTTTTTTTGTTAAAAGTTCATATATTTTGTTGAAAGTTCATTTTTCTTGGTTGAATTTTTTTTAACTGAAAATTTGACTTCCATTTTTGGTTAAAAATGTATCTTTTTTTAGTTGAAAATGAGTTTTTTTTTAATTCTGATAATATTGGGTCTAATAATTATTAAAATTATAGAAAATAACAAATAATATTTAAATTATAATAAAGTATATATTTTTTAAATCTATTATTATATATTCTTTCTATTGAAAATTCATGTGTTTTTGTTGAAAAATCGTCTTTTTTGGTATAATATTATTCATTTTGTTTTCAAATTCATTTCTTTGGTTAAAAACTTACCTATTTTATTGAAAATGCGTTTTATTGTTGTTGAAAATTAATTTTTTCACAAAAAATTCAACAAAATTCAACTATTCGGTTAATAATTCATGTATTTTGTTGGAAATTTGCCTTTCTAGTAGAAAATGAATCCTCTTATTTAATAATTCAATTTTCTGGTTGAAAATTGAACTATTTAATTTTTGGTTCCAAATTCATCTTTATTTGTTTAAAATTCAACTATTCGGTGTAAAAAATAGAAAAAGTTATGAAAACACGTATTTTGAAACTTTCTTTCAGTGAAAAATAATGATATATTTGTGAAATTCAGAAGTACGTAAGAAAAACTGATCGGTAATTAAAATAATTAATTTTTTATTTTCAAACTGAATGACACACTTTTACTTTATTTTATGAAGAAACTATAAACTGTTATTATTAATTTGTATACAAAAAGACATTTTTCATTTATCCAATTGGAATTTTCGCGACTAGAACAAATATTTCTCTAAAAAATAGGTGTGTCACGAAAATCGTGAAATCATTGTTGTCGCTTTTCCTCAATGCCGATTTGGTAATTTGAAAAACTCGAAGAAAGGAATTTTGCCAAATTCACATACATAATTAAGAATTGAGTTTAATTTGATTAAGATTTATTAACGTAAAATTTTACTATTACATTTTCAGTCAAAACAATTTTCAACCTAAAAAAGGGAACTTTCAATACAACAGTTAAATTTACAACCGAACTATATATCCAAATAAATAAAAAAATGAATTCTCAACAAAAAGTGTAATAGTTGAAATTTTCACTAAATTTTTTATTTAATTTTCAATAAAGAACTGTTAAATTGAAGAAAAATGCGAATTTTCAACAAAAGAGTTGAATTTTCAACCAAAAAATATTTTTCAATTAATAAAGAAAAAAAAATTTCATTCAAAATGTTTAGATTTCAAGTCATAAAGTTGAATAGCTACAAATTTTTAGTAAAAAATTCATTTTCAACAAAAAAACAAAAAAATTTTAACAAAGTTTGCTAAATTTTTGAACCAAAGAAATGAACTTTTAACTAAAATAATGCATCTTCAATCAAAAACATAAATTTTTAACTGAATAATTGAATTGTTAAACCAGAAGATGAATTTTCTACCAAAAAAGATCAATTTTTAACAAAATAGATGAGTTTTGAACTAAAAAGGAACAATTTTTAAGCAAACCAAATAAATGTGCAAAGAAATAGTTAAATATTATACCAAACAGATGAACTTTGAACCAAAAAGATTAAATGTCTATACAAAAATTTTTCGATTAGAAATAAAAAAATTAAAGTTTTATTTAAAAACATTAATTTTCAATAAAAGAAATAACAAAAATTTTCAACCATGAAAGAATAATTTTTAACAAATACATGAATTTTCAACCAAAAAAGTTAATTTTCTACCAAGAAAAGACAACTTATCAAATAAAAAAGATAAGTTTTCAACAAAAAAATAGAATAGGTTCATTTCTCAGGGAGGGAAATAAATTTTTAAGCAAATAAAATACATTTTCTATGAAATAGATGAACTTTTAACCAAGCAAATGAATTTTCTACCAAAAAATTTAGTTAAAAAAGTTATTTTTCAACCCAAGAAATGGTTTCTCAGCCAACAAGATTGATTTTGTACGAAAAAGAAATAATTTTTAACAAAATACATGAATTTTCAACCAAAAAGGTGAATTAATCACCAAGAATTGTCAACTTTTTGGTTAAAAAAATAATTTAGAAAAAGAAAACGAAATACTTAAAAAAAAAGAATTTTCAACTAAAATGATGAATCATCAACCAAAAAAATGAATTTTTAACAAAGTAGTTCCACTTTCAACAAAGCAGTTGAATTTTGAACTAAAATAGTTTATGCAGTTACCATTCACGATTAGCAAAAATCTTGAAAATTTAATCAAATAGTTACATTAGAAGAAAAATCCTGGGACCAAAGTCAAATTTACAGGATGTTTTGAGCAAGAACTGATTTAAATACCCTGAAAATTCCAAATTTTTCCGTTTTTCTTTCTATGAGGTCCAGAAAACATGGTAAATGGAGTCTTAAAGAAAATTCGAATCAAATTCAAGTGGTCGAATTTAATTCTACCTGATGAATAGTTCATCCGGAAATACCTTGCAAATGTATTTTTTATGTTTTTTAAATGTTAAAAAAATATTAAAAGTATGGTGTCAAATTATTACGCACGCGGAAAGTTGTATTTTGTCAATGGAAAAAATAACCTGCCAATTTAAAAAAAATTGTAAGTAAATCATATAAGATTTTCTGTAAAATCCATAACAAAATGTTGGAAAATAAACCGAGTTTTTTTCTGAGTGCACTATGTTCTAGTTAACATGACACATTTTTTTAGCGTTACCTAGTGGCTAGTAAACTCCCATGTTACTGCAAAATCTTTGAAATTCCTCAAAATCTTTTAAAATTTCTGGAAATTTAAAAAAACTCCCTTGAAATCTTGAAAAATTCTTAAAATTTTTGGAAATCTCTTGAAATCTTTGACTGCCCAACCCCTTGGACAGAATGATGAACATGAAAATGTACTTACGTTCAGTAAATCGTCAATGGTGATCTCTACGTCGAACTTTATCTCCATATCGTGTTCTGCAAATAGAGCTTCTCTCGAGCCAGGAAGTGCTCCTAAGCCACACAAGGCGCCAGTGTAATAACTTCCCGTGGAATTACGTCTCAGTTCTATTCTCGGTGAAAACAGCAAAGATAAAACTGCCGTCAATCCAGGAAGATTTGGCATCAAAGTCGTTTCTCTGAGGGTCAAGCTTTCTCCAGTCGCATTTTCGTTCACAGACCCGGCTACCAAAAGTCGCTCGTGAGGATCTTCTGGTGTTGTATCCAATAAAATTGAGTTCACAGAGTTTCCTTCCACGTTTATCTTGAAAAAAAGAGAGAATTACAAGTACAAAATACAGACTTTGCAGTGCAAAATACTATCAAAACAGAGGAAATGAGGCAATTTTTGACGAAAATAGGGGAAAAAATTCTTGGAAATAAAATTAATGTAAATACCATCTTAAATTTGATACGAAACGCTTTCATTTCCTAAGATAGCAAGTCGAAACATGTTTCCAAGCTAAAATATCGAATGTTATAGAGAACAGTTGACTTTTTAACCCAAAAAGATGAATTTTCGATCAAGAAAGATCAATTTTCAACCAAATAATTCAATTTTCAATAAAAAAATTAATTTTTCGCTAAACAGTTGCATTTACAACCAAATAGTTGAACTTTAAAGTTTTTCAGAAGACAGTTGAAATATCAACATAAAAGTTCATTTTCAATCAAGAAAAATGAATTTTTAATGAAGAAAGACGACAGGTCAAATTTTCTATCCAAAAAAGAAGAATGTTCAATAACACAGTTTAATTTTGGACCAAAAAAGATTACTTTTTATTAAAATAGTTCAATGTTCAACCAAATGGTCCCATTTTTAAACAAGAAAGATCAAACTTCAACCAAAAACAGTAGCACTTTGAACTAAATAGTTGAATTTTGAAGATATAAAGACGAATTTTTTAGAAGACAGTGGCATTTTCAACAAAAAAGTTCAATTTGAAGCAAGAAAAATGAATTTTCAAGGAAACAGTTTTATTTTTCACCAAAAA
The DNA here is from genome assembly GCA_932178445.1 of Andricus quercusramuli. Taxonomy (NCBI): domain Eukaryota; kingdom Metazoa; phylum Arthropoda; class Insecta; order Hymenoptera; family Cynipidae; genus Andricus; species Andricus quercusramuli. The sequence continues at coordinate 115,824 of CAKNXH010064055.1, read as the reverse complement.
AGCTGACTTTAATAAAATAGTTTAATTTTCAAATAAAAAAATAATATTTTCAACAAAATAGTTAAATTTTTAACCAGATAATTGAATCTTCAATCTACAAAAAGGAATTTTCAACCAAAAGTTCCAATTTTTAACTAAAAAAGATGAAAATTTAATCAAGAACAGTTGCCTTTTCAACTCAATAATTATCCTCAACCAAAAAGATGAATTTTCAACCAAATGATCGAGTTTTCAAACAAAAAAGGTTAAACCCCAACCAAAAACCAAATAGTTAAATTTGCAAGCCAAAAAGACAAATTTTTTAGAAAACAGTTGAATTTTCATAAAGAGTTCATTTCCATACCAAGAAAGATTAATTTTCTACTAAAAAGAACTATTTTAAATAAAAAAGGAAAAATTTTCGATCCAAAACAGTTGCAGTTTCGACCAGAATAGACAAATTTTCAACAAAACAAGTAAATTTTCAACCAAATTGAATTTCTAATCAGAAGAGATGAATCCTCAAGAAACAAGTAATTTGCAACAACAAAATAATAATTTTTATAATATTTAAATTTTCAACCAAACATTAAATTTGTACCAAAAGAGATTTATTTTAAAAATCAAAAGAATTTTCAACGGAAACACTTTAAAACTATCAACCCAAAAACATGAATTTTCAACAAGAGTTAATTTTCAACCAAAAAGTTGATTTTTTTTTAATCAAATTGTTGAAATCTCAAGCCAAAAAGACGAACTTTCTCCAAAACAGTGAAATTTTCTACCCCAATGTATGAACTTTTAATTAAAAAGTAATTTATAATTTAATTGTTGAATTTTCAACCAAAATGATGAATCTTCAACCAAAAAATTTTATAATTTCAAATCCAAATAGTTGATTTCAGTCAAAAAAGACAAATTTTCAACAAAATAGTTCAATCCTGCATCAAAGTAGATTCATTGTCAACCAAAAAGTTGAATTTTTAACCAAAGCAGGTAAAATTTCAACCAAGAAGATAAATTTTCTACCAAAAAGACGAATTTTCAACAAAAAACATGAATTTATTGGCCAAATAGTGGAATTTGCAATGAAAAAGATCAATTTTGCATCAAAAATGGAATAGTTACATTTTCAGTTTAAAAATTAAATCTCAACCATAAGAAACGACGTTTCAAACAAAAAACTGTTAAATTTCAACCGAAGAGATGAATTTTCAACTAAAATGATGAATCTTCAACCAAAAATTATTATTATTTGAAATCAAAAACAGTTGATTTCAATAAAAAAATGACAAAATTTCAATAAAATAGTTGAATTCTCAACAACAACAACAAAATTATTGTCAACCCATCAGTTTCATTTTTAACCAAGAAGGATGAATTTTCAACCAAAAAAGATTAAGATTAATTTTCAACCATAAAAAAATCGAATTTTCAACAAAATAGCCCATTTTCAACCAACGAGTGGAATTTTCTTATAAAATTATGAATCATCAACCAAAAAAGATTATAATTTGAAATGAAAAATAATTGAATTCATCTAAAAACGACAAATTTTCAACAAAACAGTTGAATTCTCAACCAAACATTTGCATTTTCAACCAAAAGGGATGAATTTTCAACCAAGACGGAATTTTAATTTTTAAATTTAGATATACGATTTTTCAAGCAAATACTTGAATGTTCAACCAGAAAAGATCAATTTTCAATTAGAAATATCAATAGTTATCGACCGAAAATTAAACAATTAAATTTTCAGTTAAAAAAAATTAATTCTCAACCAAAAGACAATTTTTGAAAAAAAATTTGAATCCTAAATTAAAACGGAATAATTATCAACCAAACAGTTGCATTTATAACCAAAAAGGGTGAAATTTCAACTAAGAAGATTAAATTTCCACCAGAAAAGACAAATTTGAAAAAAATACATGAATTTTCAACTAGAAAATATCAAATTTCAATTCAAAGTACCAATTTTAAACCAAAAATTAAACAGTTAAATTTTCAGTTAAAAAATTAATTGAATACGTACTAATTTTTAACGAAATGGTCAACTGAGTCAACCAAAGAGTTGAATTTTCAACTAAAATTATGAATCTTCAACAAAAAAAGATTATAATTAGAAATAAAAAACAGTTGAATTCAATAAAAAAATTCAATATAATAGTTGAATTCTCAAAAAACAGATTAATTGTCAACCAGTTTCATTTTTAACCAAAAAGGATGAATTTTCAACCAAGAAGTTTAATTACCAACCCAAAAAATATCGAATTTTCAACAAAATAGTCCATTTTCAACCAACGAGTGGAATGTTCTTATAAAATTATGAATCATCAACCAAAAAAGATTATAATTTGAATTGAAAAATAATTGATTTCAAACAAAAATGACAAATTTCCAACAAAACAGTTGAACTCTCAACCAGAACAGATTAATTGCCAACCAAACATTTGCATTTTTAACCAAAAAAGATGCATTTACCACCAAGAAGAATTAATTTCCAACAAAAAAGACGATTTTTCGAGCAAACAGTTGAATTTTCAACCAGAAAAGATCAATTTTCAATTAAAAATATCAATAATTATCAACCGAAATTAAACAGTTAAATTGTCACTTTAAAAAATTAATTCTCAACAAAAAAAGACAATTTTTCAAAAAATATTTTAATCCTCAACCAAAACAGAATAATTATCAACTGAACAGTTGCATTTTAAACCAAAAAGGAAGAAATTGCAACCATGAAGATTAAATTTCCACCAGAAAAGACGAATTTGAAAAAAATACGTGAATTTTCAACTAGAAAAGATCAATTTTCATTTGAAAATAACAATTTTTAAACCAAAAATTAGACAGTTAAATTTCCAGTTAAAAAATTAATTAAAAAAAACTAATTTTTAACGAAATAGGCAATTGAGTCAACCGAAGAGTTGAACTTTCAACTAAAATTATGAATATTCAACCAAAAAATGCAAAATATCAACAGATTAGTTAAATTCTCAACCAACACAGGTTAATTTCCAACCAAGTGTGCATTTTTTAATCAAAAAGGATAAATTTTAAACAAAGAAGATTCAATTTCTATCAAAAAAGACAAATTTTCCAGAAATACATGATTTTCCGACTAGAAAAGATCAATTTTCGATTAAAAATATAAATTTTCAACCAAAAATGAAATAGTTAAATTTTCCGTTAAAAAAAATTAATCCTCAACCAAAAAAGAAGAACGTTTTTCAACCCAAAAGTCGAATTTTTAACCACTGAATTCTGAACGAAGAATATAATAGAAGACTTTTCATCCAAAAAGAATGAACTTTTAACCAAAAATAGTTGGATGTTCTTATTGGGTTCTATTATTTCAGTTCGGATTCAAGCAAAATACGAAAAAAGGGAAAATTTTCTTGAAAAAAGGGGAACTCATTAAAAGAGGGGAATAACGGAAAGACTATCTAATAATAAAATACCTTTTTGGCAGCTCCTGCGCTAGTGAGATGCATCAACTCAATTTCCAAGGGAGAATAGGGTCCTCTCAAAACAACATTCTTATGACACTCTTTTCTGTCTGGAGGTTCAGGATAAAAGTCTGACAAGTAATACTGATCATACTGCGCCTCCTCATAAAACACTTTTTGGGCCGTAATCATCTCTTCATGATGCAGACGGAGTTCATGATTTGAGCGGGATAGATAATCTTCCTCTTTATGTTCAGCATAACGTTGTTTGATCAGATGATCATTCACGTTGAACTTTTGCATATTATCTCCAGATCCACTAACACAGAGCAGTGTCAGCGAGACGACGCTGTTCACTACAGAAAATACTTCGCCGAAGATGTTCCTCCGCTTTCCATTCTCGTCCGATTGCAGCACTTTCCAGAATTCTTTCCGAGCTTCCTGAGACCACTGACCGGTGACATTGGACATGAAAGTTGGCCGAATATTTGCGAGAACACACTCGATCGCTTGGGCTGGCAAATTGAACATTTCAGCCAAACCATCTTCATCTTCTCGGAACGGTCTCAACTGACGAAGATCACTCATTTTTACGATTGCAGTTTTGCCCGTGTCGACAAACAACACCTGAGCAAGTTTGACATTCGCGTCCTGAGAGTAGCTTTGGATCACAGCTCGATTGTAAATACCTTGTCGAACGTTGGGTGCGAATACGAGAGTTCCAACTCCGGTGAGAGAAGTTACCGGAAGCAGGAGATCTTCACTTTCGTTCACTGCCCGCAAAATATCGTTCAACTTTGACTTTGACGAATGTTCGATCATTTGCGCCCAGAAATGACCGGGATTTATGATCTCTGTGATCACCAAAGGAATCATGGTAATGTCAAGGCCAGGCAAAGCTGGTCTGATACCAAAATTCTTCTTCCGTTCGAAGACCTTTGGCTTTTCGTCGAAGAAGGATTCACTGCGGTCTCGAATCAAGTTCAACTTCTGCGCTTCAGCGTTGGCTACTTTTTCATCCAAAACTTGAACCGTTATTGGCGTGTTGATTTTTCTCAACTTCAGAGCTCTGCAAGTTTTAAATTATATATTAAAACAGAATACATCAGAGTCGACATTGGGGGGTTTGTCACGAAAGGAAGGCAATAATAGGGGAATAAATTCTTTTTAAATTAAATTAATATTTAGGTACCATATTGAAATCAATATGAAACACTTAAGATTCCAAGTCGAAATATATATTACATTTTCAACAAAAAAGTTGCTAAAAAGTCGAGTGTTTTAGAAAACTGTTGACTTTTAGATGAATTTTCAACAAAGAAGTTAATTTTCAAACAAATGGTAAAATGTTCAAGCAAAAAATTTAACTTCAACCAAAAACAGTTACATTTTTAAGCAAAAAGTTCAATCGTTAGACAAAAAGGTGAATTTTTAGAATACAGTCAATTTTCATTCAATATGATTTTTTAACTGAGAAATTTTCTACCAAAAAAGAAGAATTTACAAGCCAAAAGGATGAATTTTCTGTCGAAAAAAAAACGAATTTTCAGTAAAACAGTTAAATTTTCTACCAACAAAGATGACTTTTTAACAAAACAGTTAAATTTTAAACATATTTAAATTTTCTACCAAACAGCCGTTGAATATTCAACAAAATATGGAAATTTTCAACGTACAACGATGTATTTTCAACCAAATAGTTGAAGCTTCAACTGAAAAGGATACATTTTCTACCAAACAATTGCATTTTTTGTTGGAAAAAAGATGACTTTTTAACAAAATAGTTGAATTTTCAACAAAATAATTACATGTTATAAAAAATAGTTGAATTTTTAACCAAATAATTGAAGTATTAACTAAAAAAGGTAAATTTTCGACAGAATAATTAAATTCTCAGCAAAATAGTTGAGTTTTTAACCTAATAATTGGATTTTCAACCTACAAAGATGTGCTTTCCACCTAATAGTTAAAGCTTTAACTAAAAAATGTAAATTTTCAACTAAACAGTTGAATTTTCAAATAGATAAATTTTCAACAAAAAATAGAATAGTAGATATTTCAAACAAAAAAGATTTTTATTTTAAATAAAAAACAGATAAAAATTCTACCAAAATAGATAAATTTTTAAACCGAAAGGACGAATTTTCAAAAAAAAAAGAGTTGAATTTTCAATCAAGACAGATTTCGCAGCCAAGAGAGAACAAAATTTCAACAAAATTGCTGAATTTTAATCTCGAGAATATGAATTTTCAAGCCATAACGACAAATTTTCTACGAAGCAGTTGAATTTTCAAATGAAAAAAAATGTAACCAAAAATAGAATGGTTAAATTTTCAGTTAAAAGATGAATTTAAAAAAAAATCCAATAAAATACTAAATTTGTAAAAAAGTTGTTCAACTTTCAACAAGGCAGTTGAATTTTCAACCAGCAAGATCAATTTTTAAATAAAAAAGTCAACTTTTCAACAAAATACACAAATTTCCATCCAAATATTTGAATTTTTAACTGAAATACAGTATTTGAAGTTTCAACAAAAAAATATGAATTTACATTATAATTAATAATAATATAATAACTAAATATATGACATAATAAATAATAGCATAAATAATTATATATTATAAATTAAATTGATTATTATCAATGAAAAATTTAATTGTTGAATTTTCAACTAAAAACGATCAATTTTCAATAAAAATTGGAATAGCCAAATTTGTAGTCACAAAATTAATTTATAACCGAAAAACAACGAATTTTCAACAAAATAGGAAAATTTTAAACCGAAGCAATGAATCTTTAACCAATAAAATTAGTTGAATTTTAAACCAAAAAGATTAATGTTTAACCAAATTGTTTAATTGTCTACCAAAAGAGTTGAATTTTCAACTAAAAATATGAAATAGTTGTATTTTCAGTTTAAAAAGTACTTTACAACAACAACAAAAAAGAATTTTCATCAAAATAGTTTTTTTTTTCAATTTTCAACCAAATAAAGATAAATTCTCCAAGAAAAATTTACTAGTTGAATTTTCAGTTAAAAAAATAATTAAAAAAAAGAACAATTTTCAACAAAATAGGTCATCTTCAACCACGTAGTTGAATTCGCTCACAAAAAGATGAATTTTGAACAAAAAATGTAATACATAGTTTAGTTCTACATTTTTAGCTAAAATTCAAATAGTTAAATTTTCAACTAAAGAAAAAGTGAGTTTTTAACAACGTAGTTCAACTTTCAACAAAGTATAGTTCAATTTTCGACCAAAAAAGATAACTGTTCAAACAATTAATTAAATTTTCAACCAAATAGTAGAATATTTAACCAGAAATATAATAGTAAACTTTTCAATTCAAAAGAATTAACTCCCAACAAAAACATGTTTGGATGTTCTTATTAAGTTCTATTACTTCAACTGTAATTTAGGCAAAAAAAAACAAGAAAAATGGGAAAAAGGGGTTAAAAACTGAGATTTGTTTTTTGGTAGAAATTAAAACCAAATTGAAGCAAAAATTAAAAATTTACCAAAAAAAAGGACCTCTTCCAATTAAAAAAAAATTGAAAACCAAAATTTCCTCTCTTCCAATTCAGAAAACGATTGAAAATAAAAAATTCTTCCCTTAGACTCAATAAAAACAGGGCAGGGGGAGGGGGGGGGGGGGCGTATATGTGGAAATATAACATTCAGAACTTAAATCCAGTAAGAAAATCCAACTATATTTTTGGGTAAAAGTTAATTTTTTTATTGAAAAGGCTATTATTATATTCTTGATTCGGAATTCATCTAATTTGGCTAAAAATTCTATTATTTGGTTGATATATTGTTAAACTATATTGTTAGACAATCATATTTTTTATCAAAAGTTCAACTACTTTGTTCAAAAATTAATTTTTTTAGTTGAAGGTTCATCTCTATGGTTGAAAATTGAATTATTTTCATGAAAAGTAATTTTATGCTTGGTTGAAAATAAATTTTTTAAACTGACAATTAAACTATTCTATTTTTGGTTAAAAATTTATCTTTTTCAGTTAATGGTTTAACTATTTGGTTAAAAATGTATGCTTTCTGGTTGAAAGTTCAACGTTTTGGTTGAGAATTCACGATATTTGTTAAAAAATTATTCTTCAACCAAAAAAGAACGAATTTTCAATAAAATAGTGCAAATTTTCACTAAAGTGAAGAATCTTTAAGTATTAAAATAAATTGTTGACAAAGTAGTTACACTTTCAACGAAGCAGTGGAATTTTCAACAAACAAGATCAATGTTTTACCAAAAAAGAGAACTTTTCAAGAAAATACACAAATTTCCATCCAAATATTTGAATTTTTAACTGAAACTCATCAATTTTTAACAAAAAATAGAAGAGTTGTATTTTTTGTTAACCAGTTGATTTTCAGGAAGAAAAAAAAAGAACTTTCAACCAAAAAAGATGAATTCTCATTGAAAAAATTAATAGTTGAATTTTCAACTAAAAACGATCAATTTTCAATAATTGAATTTCTACTGAAAGAGATGAATTTTCAATCAAAAAAATATGGAATCATAATCAAATCATTATCAAATTTTACCCTTTTTGGTTAAAAAGCAATTGTTTGGTTGAAATATCAACTGTTACATGCTTCGTTGAGAATGCATCATTTTTTGTTGAAACATCGACTGACTTAAAGTTTAACTACTTTGTAAAAAAATTAATTTTTTTTTATTAATGATTCATAATTACAGTGTAAAATTCAACTATTTACTTTTAAATAACCATTTATGTTAAAAATTCTACTGTTTTGTATCAAATGCATCTTATCGGCTTAAAAAAACAATTTGGTAGAAAGTTATACTATCTGGTTTAAAATTAAACTTTTTGGTTGAAAAAATCATATTTTTGGGTTGAAAATTAAACTTTTTTTTGCAGATAATTTGTATTTTTGGCCTTAAAATCAAATAATTTTTTTGAAAATTATCTCTTTTTTCAAATTTCATCTTTTTGGGAGGAAATTAATTAATCTTCTTAGTTGAAAATTCATTTTTTTTTCTTCAAAATTATTTTTTGTTCATCTGAAAATTAAACTATGCCATGTTAGGTTAAAACTTTATTTTGTATATTGGATAAGTTGGAATTTCGTCTATTTTTACATAGAACATTAACCTTTTTTGGTCGAAAATTTATCTTTTTGGATGAAAACTTAACAATTTTTGTAAAAATTCGTTTTTTTTTTGTTAAAAATTATTTTGTTGTCAGAGTTTTCATCTGAAAATTTAAGTATTTCGTTTCTGATTGAAACATTATCCTGTATACTGCATAAGTTGAACATTGAACTATTTGGTAGAAAATGCATATATTTTGTTAAAAAGTCATATTTTTTTCGTAGAAAATTATACTTCTTTGTTCAAAGGTCAACTTTTTAGTTGAGAATTCAACTATCTTGTTAAAAAGTCACCTTTACCGATTTAAAAGGTTACTGTTTTCTAAAAAATTTGACTTTTTAACTTAAAAACTTTACTCTTTTGATGAAAATTCATTATTTATTGTAGAAAGTAACATTTTTGTTAAAAATTCAACTGTCTTCGAAAAAATCCTTTTTTTTTTTGGCTTGAAAATTTTACCATTCGGTTAAATGTTCAACTATTTTTTGGAAAACTCGTATCTTTTACTGGAAAATTCATCTGTTTGGTTGTTAATGACAGAAAAAAATTGATAGAAAATCTTTTTTTGGTTAAAAATTCAACTATTTTGTTCAAAGTGCAATAAATTTCGGCTTGAAATCTTAGGAATTTGAAGTGTTTCGTATTGAATTCAATAGTTTATCAGCATTAATTATGAGAAAGAGTGTGAAGTCTGAAATTACCTGTAGACAGCCAAAGAAACTTTTCCGATAACATCCGGGGCTTTATTCTCTCTTGTTTGATTCCTTTCGCTATTCCAGAAATGCACGTAGATACGACTGGACTGATCGAAAGAAACGATAATTTTGCCAACCGAAGAAGGAGAGCATTCTTTAAAAATGTCTTGGATTCGTTTTGCATAAAGGGGTCCGGGTTGATTTATAGGCCAGCCTTGCAAATAGACTGTTTTCGCAGGATCCAAGCCTGAAACGAGTTTCACAGCATCCTTCTCGTCCATCAGTCGATTTTTGGCACTTTTCACGAAGTAATTGGGATAGAATGCGCCAGCAATTACAACTTTCTGGACAAATGCTCGCTCGGTTTCTGACCAGACGACTCGATTTTCCCCGATGCTGTCAACAATTCCCAAATTTTCTAACCGGTTTGTCACTTCCTTGGCGAAGTGATCTATTTCTCGTAACATTCTTATTTGAATGAAATGTCTGTGTGCCCAGCTCTTTTCCTGCTCGCTGCTGGTGATCCGACGACTTGCTTTTTCTTGTTGCCAAACCTGTAAATTTAACGTGGAAATTGGGAATAATTAATTTTGCGTTTTTTTTCATTTCAGGTCTCGGACTTACTCAAAAAAAATGTATCATCTCTGAATTAGGAAAAACACATTGTAATCAAAATTTCCTCCCTTCCAAATCGATAAAAATATTTAAACAGAAAAATATTCCTCTCACAACTGAGAAAAACAAATTAAAAATAAAATTCCCTCCTTTCCTACTCGATATCAATCTTGAAAAAAACTCTCCCTCTATCAATTCAGAGAACACTGAAACCCGAAATTTCCTCTATTTGAACTCAATAGAAAAGTTCAAAACAAAAAATTACACTCCTCCAATTCAGAAAATTCTAAAAAAAGAAAATTTCCTCTTTCAATTCAGAATAGAAATAAACAAAATTAATGAAATTATTGAAATTATATTATATTAATGAAAATTAAAAAAATTGTAATCGAAACAATTAAAATTGTACGTTTAGAGTACGTTCAAAAGTAAAATATTGCTAAATATTACAAATGTTTTCATTCTTTTTAATTGAAAAATATCAAATTGAAAGGGTTAAAAATGGAATGTTTTAGGCTGAAACAATATTTGAATAGAATTTGAAATTAATTTATTAATTTGAAATTATTTTAAAAATCAAAATAGTTTATGAAGTTCTAATCGGGCGTTTATATATTTTTTAATACTGAGGCCTTCGAATTGAAACAGTTCAATTTTTAACGTTAAAATCGGTAAATTGTTTAATGTGTTGCTAAATCAATTATTCTTCAATTCTTAATAATTGAACTAGAGTTCAATTTTAAAGATCAATAATCAATTTATATTTGCAGTGATCAACTTAAAATAATGTTTATTAAGAATTTTCAAATTAAAACTCTTTTAACTTTTTAATTTTTCAAGTCTTCAAAACTGCATTTTAAACTTAAAATGAAAAGCTCTTCAGTTGGTACAATTTTTTAATTGAAACTTTAAACACTGTCTATTTTTAAATTTTAATTGTTCGAAATGTTACAATTTAAAGATTAAAATTAATATTGAAATTAAATTAATTTAATTAAATTAAAGATTGAAATTTTGAGCATCAGGCACTTTCTAGTTACGAGCCTTTCAAATTGTACAATTTTTGCCTGGCTTCAAATTTCAAATGTTCAACATTTTTTAAAATCTAAGGATCGAGAATTGGGAAATTTCAAATCGTACAATTTTTAGTTGAAACATGAAATACTGCCTACAATCTAAAAATTAAAATTAAACTAACTGCATTAAATTATAGATTGAAATTTCGAGCAGTGGGCAATTTTTAATTAAAAGCGATTTAAGTTGTACAATTTTTAATTAAAGCATTAAAAACTGTCTAGTTTCAAATTTAAATTTGATAAATTGTTCAACAATTTTGAATCTAATGATTGAATAAATGAAGATAAAATTTAAATTCAATTCAATGAAAGACTGAAATTTCGAGAATTCGGCAATTTCAAATTAAAAGCGTTTCAAATTGTACAATTTTGAATAAAAGTATTAAATACTGCTCCTGGTTTCAAATTTAAAAATTTCAAAAATTGTACAATCTAAAGATTACATCAAAAATTCAAATTAAATTAAACTAATGACTTCTAATGTTTCTCTCGGCCAGCCTGGATATCGAAATAGATCCCTTGAGTGAAAAAATGCAGAGCTCGGAACTGCTCAAGCTTCAAGAAATAGTAAAATAGTAACCATAATCTCTCAAAAAAGAAACCGAAAAGTAACAATAATGTGACAAAAAAGTAACCAAAAAGAATGAAATATGGATTTTTGACAAAAAATTTACCTGTCAACCAAATATTAGAATTTTCTACGAAAACAGGGGCATCGTCAACCAAGAAGGACGATTTTTCAACAAAATATATACATTTCTAACCAAAAAGATGAATTTTCAAATAAAATGATGTATTTTTAGATAAAATGGTGATTTTCAATCAAGACGATTAATTTTCTACCAAAAAATACGAATTTTCAACTAAAATGATGAAATTTCAACAAAAAAATAAAGTTTCAACAATCAGGATTCATAATAATGCAATTTATAGCCTTATTTCTACATTTTAAATAGAAACTAATTATTGTTTTATTGTTATTCCCTAATTTTGTCGGTTGTAAAGTGCCAAATTTACTGAAAAAATTGAATTTTTAAATTCTTCACTTTTAAAATAGTACGATTGATGAATTAATTAATTTCGTTATTTCGGGCAAAAAATGTAACCAAAAGTAACCTTTTCATAAAAAAAAGTAATTAAATTACTAAAAAGTAACCCGTTCCGTGCCCTGAAGATTTCACAAGTATTTCAAAATATTTCAAAGATTTTGACATAGTTTTGAATATTTGAAAGATTTTACAAACGTTTCAAAGATTTCAATATATTTGAAAATATTTTTAAAAATTTCGCAGTAGTTTTGAATATTTGAAATATTTTGCAAAGGTTTCAAAGATTTCAAAATAGTGTAGAAGATTTCAAAATATTTCAGAAAAATTTTAATGATTTCAAAGATATCAATAGTTTTAAAAATATTTAAAAGATTTCAAATATTCCGAAAGATTTCAAAATATTTTATAAGTATTTCAATATCTTTCGAAGATTTCGAAATAGTTTTGAAGATTTGAAAGACTTCAAAATATCTGAAAATATTTTAGAAAATTTGAAAAGACTTTACAAACGTTCCAACGTTTTTAAAGATTCCGATAGATTTGAAAATAATATTTCAAAGATTTGAAAATATTTCATAAATGTTTCAAAAGATTTCTAAATATTTCGAAATAGTTTTGAATATTTGAAAGATTTTGAAAATGTTTCAAATATTTCAGAATATTTTAGAAGATTTAACAAGATTAAGAAATATTTCGCAAATTTTTCAAAGATTTAAAAATATTTTAAAAGATGTAAAAAGATTTCAGTTCAATGATTTCAAAGATTTCAATAGTTTTAAAAATATTTCGATATAGTTCGATATTTAAATATATATATATATATAAATTTAAAATTAAAAACTAGCAATTTTAGCTAAATTGCAATTTTAAACAGGATTTCCCGGCTCTAAAGTACCAAATTTACAGAAAAAATTTGAGTTCTTACATTTTTCACAAGTTTTTAAATAACACGATCAATGAATTAATTAATTTCGATATTACGGACAAAAAAAGTAACCAAAAGTAATTAAATTACTAAAAAGTAACCCATTCCGAGCCCTGAAGATTTCACAAGTATTTCAAAATATTTCAAAGATTTTGACACAGTTTTGAATATTTGAAAGATTTTACAAACGTTTCAAAGATGCCAATATATTTGACAATATTTTTTTAAATTTCGCAGTAGTTTTGAATATATGAAAGATTTTGCAAAGGTTTCAAAGATTTCAAAATAGTGTAGAAGATTTCAAAATATTTCAGAAAAATTTCAATGATTTTAAAGATCTCAATAGTTTTAAGAATATTTAAAAGATTTCAAATATTCCGAAAGATTTCAAAATATTTTATAAGTATTTCAATATCTTTCGAAGATTTCGAAATAGTTTTGAAGATTTGAAAGATTTTTAAAATATCTGAAAATATTTTAGAAAATTTGAAAAGACTTCACAAACGATCCGAAGTTTTTTAAGATTCCAATAGATTTGAAAATTATATTTCAAAGATTTAAAAATATTTTATAAATGTTTCAAAAGATTTCGAAATATTTCGAAATAGTTTTGAATATTTGAAAGATTTTGCAAATATTTCAGAATATTTTAGAAGATTTAACAAGATTAAGAAATATTTCGCAAATTTTTCAAAGATTTAAAAATATTTTAAAAGATGTAAAAAGATTTCAGTTCAATGATTTCAAAGATTTCAAAGATTTCAATAGTTTTAAAAATATTTCGATATAGTTCGATATTTAAAAAAATATATATATACATAAATTTAAAATTAAAAACTAGCAATTTTAGCTAAATTGCAATTTTAAACAGGATTTCCCGGCTCTAAAGTACCAAATTTACTGAAAAAATGTGAGTTCTTACATTTTTCACAAGTTTTTAAATAACACGATTAATTAATTAATTTATTTCGTTATTTCGGGCAAAAAATGGAACCAAAAGTAACCTCTTCATAAAATAAGTAACTTTTTCGTAGCCGCGGATCAAAAAAGTAACTAAGTTACTAAAAAGTATATTTGTTTATTATTATTAATTATATTAATATATGAGCCGCTTAGAGGAAAAACGTGATAACTCCTATGTTAAAGCATAGGATTTATCACGTTTTTCCTCTGAGCGCCTCATATATAATATATATAATATATAATAATAATTAATAAAGTATATTATTAATATTTGTTCTGAGCCCTGAAAATGGGAAAAATGAATAATAAAAGAAGACTCTTTACCTTGAAAGCATTTAGAGAAGCGATACAATCGCTGCAGGATCTGTCAGCCCAGGTGAGTTTCGCGTTGTAGGCTTGCAATTTTTTCTGGAAGGGATTGCTAAACATACTCTTGACTGCCATGCTCGCACCAACAATAATCGAATCTTTGAGCACACTGAACACATGACCCAAGGCAATTAACTTCGAAACTCGGATGTCCATCGGCAAATTAGCCATTATTTTCCCGAGATCAGTCAATTCTCCATCGTACTCGCTGAACTGGTCAGTTTTATTGAATAAGGCACCCGCTTCTTTCAAGAGCAAAATCGTGCGCTTCAGATTGCTCAGATCTGGAGGATCTAAAGACAGAGCTAGGAGGCTTTTCGGGTCACCCATATCCAAAAGTTTAGCATTCAACACCAAGTTTTCAAGCGGTGCTCTCAACATCTCTGGATCTCCTTCTTTCGGAAGTACATTCTGTAATTTAAAGATATTAAATTATTATTTTTTTTTATAATTGCAGGGATCACAGCGCAAAAGGAGCTCAAAAAAGGGAAAATAGGGGAACGATTAAACATTTTTCATATGTCGAAAAGAACAATCTTTTTGTAAAAAATGTTACATTTTTAAATAATTTCTAGTGATTTTTCAATGATTTCGGCCCTTAAAGATTTTTTTTAAATTGGATATACTTAGATCATTGGAAATCCATCCAGAGTGATAAAAAAAATTATTGGAAAAAATAAAATCAGTTAAATACACAATTTTTATATGTTTAACATCGTTCTCATAAATATTTCTTTCCAAGATTTGTCATTTCATATTTACTGTAATTAATACTTTCAATGTAAATTTAAAAATAAACTCTTCAGTAGAGTAAAATAAAAATGATAAAATTTAATCGAATCGTTTGAGCTGAGGGATGACAATTTGGGTCGACATCCAAAACAAGTGAAGAAAAAAATTTGAAACTGGTTAATATCTTCTGTTCTCTTTCTTAAATTTACAATTAAATTTTTTTTAATTAAAAAAATTTGCTTTATTTAAAATTGGTTGAAAATATACAAAAACTTGTTTTTTTTTGGATTGATGCGAACCTGAAACTGGGTCAGCTCGAACCAAAGAAACATTTTATTATTTTTTATTTATGGGCAACATTTTTTTCGTGGTATTTATAACGTTTCGAAGTCGCAAAACAGATATGAAATCCCAAAAATCCTAACTTACGGCGAAAATTTTTTCCAAAAAGCAAAATAAAAAAATCTTTCTTCGGTTCAAGCTGAATAAATTTTAGGTTCGACATATTCAACTTTTTTAAAAATGTGTGCATTTAAAAAAAAATGCATATTTTTGCACATTTTCAAAAAAAATTGTAACTGAGCAAGAAATTTATTTTTAAATTTCGCAATTTTAAATTTTCAACAAAGAAGATAATTTTTGAACAAAAAAGTTGAACTGTAAAATTAGGAACATCAGTTTTTATCCAAAAATCGAGTAGTTACACTTTCGTTTCAAAAACTTAATTTTCAATCGAAAAAACTCAATTTTTTCCCAAATTGTTGAATTTTGAAGCCTGAAAGAAGAATTTTCTACAATGCAGTTAATTTTTCAACACGAAAATATGAATTTTTAACAAACAAAAACTTCAACTAAAATGATGAATTTTTAACTAAAAAATGAATTTTTAACAAAGTAGTTCAAAACTCGACCAATTAGTTGAATTCTCTACTAAACTATTGAATTTTCCAGAGAAAATTCAAATTTTCTCCAAAACAGTTGAACCTTTAATCTAAAAACACGAATTTTCAACAAGAGTTTTCAACCAAAAAAGATTTTTTAGTCAATGAAGAAAAAAATTGTATTCAAAATGTCGAATTTTACAGCAAGAAGATTATTTTTCTACAAAGAAGGACGAATTTTTAACAAATTACATAAATTTTTAACCAAATATTTAAATTTTCAAAATAAAAAAGATCAACTTTGAACCAAAAATGGAATTACATTTTCATTTCAAGAAACTAATTTTCAAATGAAAAAACCAATTTTCTACCAAATTGTTGAATTTTTGAGGCAAAAAAAAAATTTTCTACAATAGATTCGAATTTTTAACTAAAAAATATAAGCTATCAATACAAAAAATAATTTTCAATCAAAAATTGCAATTTTGAGTTTAAAAGAATTAAGTTTTAACAAAGTTGTTTGATTTTCAACACAAAAGACAGCTTTTCAACAAAATGAATATATTTTCAACCAAATAGTTAAATTTTTAACTAATTTTCTGACAAAAAATATAACTTTTGAACGAAATTTCAACTTGCAACCAAATAGATGAATTTCCGACTAAAAAATATCATTTTTGAAACATAAATGGAATAGTTCAATCGTGAGTTTGAACAAATTAATTTTCAACCAAAAAAAAAAGTTTCAACAATAGTGAAATTTTCAAGTAAAGATTTAGAATATTCCATTTTTTAAATAGGTTTTTAACTTTGTACATTTCAACCAAAATGTGTTAATCTTCTAACACTTATTTAAAAAGTACTATATATTTTGTAACTGTTCCAATTTTATATTGGATAATAACTGCTGTCTCCAGTTTTTACATTTTCAACTTGCTTTAAAATGTTTCATCTTCAAATCTTTTAAGAGTATTTATTTTTAATGGTCTGCACTTGAAAAGTGAACCTTATTTATTCATAAATAATTTATTTAAGTGCTATAATTGCTTTAATTATTATTCAATAATGAGCAAAATTTCAAGTATCGTATATTTAAAGAGAAAAGGGGAAAAAGGGGAGGTTTTTTGAGAATAGGGGGAAAAAACCCTGTAATTATAAATGATATCTTTGCAGGCCTCGGACTCACT
This sequence comes from Andricus quercusramuli, assembly GCA_932178445.1. Lineage (NCBI taxonomy): Eukaryota > Metazoa > Arthropoda > Insecta > Hymenoptera > Cynipidae > Andricus > Andricus quercusramuli. Next base: position 98,767 of record CAKNXH010064055.1, on the reverse strand, counting down.
TCAGAGATCAAAAATAGTGTAAACAGTGTCATAAATTTGAAAAAACAGTGTAAAAATAGTATCATAAAATTTTTCAAGTATACTTATATGTTATCTGAATGGAAAATTAACATTGTTTTTAAGCAAAATTTTCGGATTTCAAACCTAATATTTTTAAAGTATTAAAATTAAACTTTAAGTTCAATTAAAAATGTTATTCTTTAGTCTATAACTGATCTAAGTTATAGACCTAAGTTAATAGAACCCAATAAGAAACTATTTTCGGTTGAAAGTTCGTTCTTTTCGGTTATAAAATCTACTGTCAAATTTTTAGTTAAAGAAATATATTTTTTGTTTAAAAATTGTGTTATTTGGTTGAAAATGGAATTATTTCGTTAAAAATGCAACAATTTTGTTGAAAATTCGTTTTTTGGCTTGAAAATTCAAGAATTTGATTGAAATTTTGTTTCCTTCTTGACTAACAAATTTATTTTTGGTTAAAAATTTAAGTACTTTGTTGAAATATAAACTATTACATTTTTCGTTAGAAAATAATA